>MCFE01000021.1:0-236026 GCA_002104905.1 Basidiobolus meristosporus CBS 931.73 | reverse complement strand
ATCTTCCAACTCTATAACAAGAACAGTATCAAGACTCTACAGGGCAATGAGGCCCTCTTCCAGGAAGTTACCTTCAACAGAACAGCTGGCTAACATCTTCTTCTCTACAAAGCAGTACTCAACTCCTGGCTTTCATCCTGACTTCAAGACTCTGCCCATCCCACTTGCACTTGATCAAAGGAGAATCCATAATGTGCTCAAGAGGCTTCCCAACTCTACTGCTCCAGGTGTGGACACAATCTCCTATGAGCTTCTGAAGACTAGTACCAAGGCCATGTCTGCACTTCTGCTTCCACTGTTTCAGCAATGCTCAGCCCAGCTTTCTACTCCTGAGGAATGGTCCTTTGCAAATGTTCTGCCACTGTATAAGGGTAAAGGAAAGCACCTGGATCCTAGCTCCTACAGGCCAATATCTCTGCTGCCCACCTGCAGAAAGGTGTTTGAGCTTCTGCTTGCTCAGGAGCTCTACTCTGACTCCCTCAAGTTTCATCCTGCACAGTTTGGCTTTGTTCCTGGCCTCTCCTTGGAATATGCAGTCATACTTAGCCAAGATCACTCTCTCCAGTGCAAGTATCCCTCTGTTCTGTTTGATATTACTAAGGCCTTTGATTCAGTTGACAGAAATCTGCTTTGGTCCAAGTTGCAATGCTTCTCCAGTACCTCTCTCACCCTCCTTGTCAGGTCTCTGTTTCTGGATCCACAAGCAAGAATTCTGCACCCAAGTGAGCAATCAGCTGTGTTCTCAGTTCCTAATGGAGTGGTTCAAGGCTCTGTGCTTGGTCCTATACTGTTTGCCATCTTCCTGAATGACTTCCCAAGACTCTCAGCTGACTGCCTGGTTACTCTCTTTGCTGATGACATCAGAATATCCTCCTCCAATGTGCAACAAGACTCCCAGACCATCCAGCAGTATCTGCAGAAGAATAATCTCCAGCTTTCCATTGCAAAGACAGTACCTTTGGGCTCTCCTATCAACTTGGAGAACTCCACTCTACCTGCTCAGGTTTCTGCTACATATCTTGGCTTTCCTTTCCTTCCTACTGGACTAGACTCTGGAGCACACCTGAAGAAGAGAATTATCCTGGCAAGACAGGCACTCCACAAGCTACTGGCTGTTACTCCTCCTACAACTTCAGCTCCCAGCTGCCTCCTTCTACTCAAGCAGTTTGTCTTCCCTGTCCTGGAATTTGGCTTACCACTTCTCTCTCTTACTTCTAGAGACTGCACTAAGCTTGACAAGTTTGCAGTATGGTGCATTACCTCCTTGGTGCCTCATTTGCCTGAATGCCCCTACAGACATGCTATTCTTGGTGCTTTTGGGTTTATGCCCTATAAGATCAGACTTCTCTACCTAAGAACCAGATTATATCTCAGACTTCACCACTGTAACAACCCACTGATTAAGGCCTGGAAGAGAACACACCACACAACGCCTGGCTCCTGCTGGAGAACTATACTTGGAGATCCTGAAGTCAAGAAGTTTGCTCAATTTATTCTGCAGTCAGAAAAACCCAAGCTGGCCTACCTGAAGTACTTGACAGACCTTTGGCAGCAATATCTGCAGCAGCACACTCCCTTTATGATGAATATCAATCCTTATCACATTCCCCTCATTAATGTTGTTCACAAGTCATTCTTACCTCTCTTGCTACCCCCCTTCCCACTGAACAGTGTCTTGAGCACTGAAGAACTATCATCACTTCTTATTAACTTACCTACAAATTCCCCTCAGCTACACACTCTTGTATCAAAGCTACAACAGTAGCGCTGGCTTCTTTGTTTCAACTGAAATAAAGATTTCACCTGTTGGTGACTGTCTCCCCCCTAACCCTAAACCCTAACCCTAACCCTCTGCCTGACTACCTGAAGTTCTGTTGCTTAACTGCAACAGCATACAGCCATCAAGACCAACTCTAGAGAGACTTCTTTCAAGATTTTCCCTCCTGTGTTTGATTGATGTTCAGCTACCTTCTATACTTTTGACTAATCTATATTGCTTTTCTACTCCTAGAACAAAGAATACCTCCTCTATCTGCTTCATCTCTTCTACCATCAATACTCCTCAGCTCTGTGTTCCTCTTTACTCCCCTTACTGTGCTGCTCTCCAGTTGCCAACTATCAGTCTGGTGCTCTGCTATCTGCCTCCAAGTCTTGCCCTTCAGGAAGTGCAAGTTATATGCCAGAAGGTTCAGCAATACCAACAATCTATATCAACACCTGTTATCTTGCTTGGAGATCTAAACATTCCCCATCCTGAGAACAAGACTACTCAGACTGCAAGAATGAAGCCAAGGTCTACATTCCTACTGAACTTCCTTAGAGAAACCCACCTGCTAGCACTAGGTGCTCAATCTGAGAAAAGATGTGTTGACTGGATCTGCCCTTCTGCTGCTGCCCTCTACTTTGTGAATGAAGTTAAGCAATTCTCTGGAGCTGAGTTAGGATCCTTGAAAGCCTCTGACCACCCAGCCTGGTCCCTTTCTATGCAACCAGTTGTGAAGAAGAAGCTGCCAAAACTTACTGTGCTCACCCACAAAGCTACCAAGAATCAGAAGAAAGACTTTGGGAACTACTTGAAGCTTGCCAGTTTGCTACTTTCTCTGCCAGATGATCTCAACTTTGCCTGGCTCTTTGTGAAGCATTGGATTCTGGTGTCTGCCTCCCTCTCACTGCCATGCAAGACTACTGCTGATACCTCAAGAAAATGGGAATCCATTGTTTCAGCCCTGCAACAAAGCTACCTGAGTTTCCCTAACCCAAAAACAGAGAAACTCCTCCTGACAGCAATACACCACTCCAAGGCAATTCACCACACTCTGCATACTCAGCTCTGGGATCATATTATGAGTTCTTTGCCTCTGCAATCTTCCAACTCTATAACAAGAACAGTATCAAGACTCTACAGGGCAATGAGGCCCTCTTCCAGGAAGCTACCTTCAACAGAACAGCTGGCTAACATCTTCTTCTCTACAAAGCAGTACTCAACTCCTGGCTTTCATCCTGACTTCAAGACTCTGCCCATCCCACTTGCACTTGATCAAAGAAGAATCCATAATGTGCTCAAGAGGCTTCCCAACTCTACTGCTCCAGGTGTGGACACAATCTCTTATGAGCTTCTGAAGACTAGTACCAAGGCCATGTCTGCACTTCTGCTTCCACTGTTTCAGCAATGCTCAGCCCAGCTTTCTACTCCTGAGGAATGGTCCTTTGCAAATGTTCTGCCACTGTACAAGGGTAAAGGAAAGCACCTGGATCCTAGCTCCTACAGGCCAATATCTCTGCTGCCCACCTGCAGAAAGGTGTTTGAGCTTCTGCTTGCTCAGGAGCTCTACTCTGACTCCCTCAAGTTTCATCCTGCACTGTTTGGCTTTGTTCCTGGCCTCTCCTTGGAATATGCAGTCATACTTAGCCAAGATCACTCTCTCCAGTGCAAGTATCCCTCAGTTCTGTTTGATATTACTAAGGCCTTTGATTCAGTTGACAGAAATCTGCTTTGGTCCAAGTTGCAATGCTTCTCCAGTACCTCTCTCACCCTCCTTGTCAGGTCTCTGTTTCTGGATCCACAAGCAAGAATTCTGCACCCAAGTGAGCAATCAGCTGTGTTCTCAGTTCCTAATGGAGTGGTTCAAGGCTCTGTGCTTGGTCCTATACTGTTTGCCATCTTCCTGAATGATTTCCCAAGACTCTCAGCTGACTGCCTGGTTACTCTCTTTGCTGATGACATCAGAATATCCTCCTCCAATGTGCAACAAGACTCCCAGACCATCCACCAGTATCTGCAGAAGAATAATCTCCAGCTTTCCATTGCAAAGACAGTACCTTTGGGCTCTCCCATTAACTTGGAGAACTCCACTCTACCTGCTCAGGTTTCTGCTACATATCTTGGCTTTCCTTTCCTTCCTACTGGACTAGACTCTGGAGCACACCTGAAGAAGAGAATTATCCTGGCAAGACAGGCACTCCACAAGCTACTAGCTGTTACTCCTCCTACAACTTCAGCTCCAAGCTGCCTCCTTCTACTCAAGCAATTTGTCTTCCCTGTCCTGGAATTTGGCTTACCACTTCTCTCTCTTACTTCTAGAGACTGCACTAAGCTTGACAAGTTTGCAGTATGGTGCATTACCTCCTTGGTGCCTCATTTGCCTGAATGCCCCTACAGACATGCTATTCTTGGTGCTTTTGGGTTTATGCCCTATAAGATCAGACTTCTCTACCTTAGAACCAGGTTATACCTCAGACTTCACAACTGCAACAACCCACTGATTAAGGCCTGGAAGAGAACACACCACACTACACCTGACTCCTGCTGGAGAACCATACTTGGAGATCCTGAAGTCAAGAAGTTTGCTGAATTTATTCTGCAGTCAGAAAAACCCAAGCTGGCCTACCTGAAGTACTTGACAGACCTTTGGCAGCAATATCTGCAGCAGCACACTCCCTTTATGATGAATATCAATCCTTATCACATTCCCCTCATTAATGTTGTTCACAAGTCATTCTTACCTCTCTTGCTACCCCCCTTCCCACTGAACAGTGTGTTGAGCACTGAAGAACTATCATCACTTCTTATTAACTTACCTACAAATTCCCCTCAGCTACACACTCTTGTATCAAAGCTACAACAGTAGCGCTGGCTTCTTTGTTTCAACTGAAATAAAGATTTCACCTGTTGGTGACTGTCTCCCCCTAACCCTTCCATTCCCAAGGTTGTAGGTTCAAATCCTGGATCCAGCAAAATTTGATTAATAAATTGAAGTGTGCTCATTGGGAGATGGCTCGATCAACCATTGGGCAAAGTAAAGGCTCTGATTGGCTGCAATCCTTGAAATGCTAATTGGCCAGATTTGCCTAGTAAATATGGCCAGTGATCGCCCAGAAATTCATCTCAGTTCCCCCAGTCTACTGGCCATTCCGGCCACAATTCAGCTACCGCAAACCATGATAACTTGGCTCAGATATATTCAGATTCTCACTTCTCAGTCCTGGCTTTCCAGGAAACCTCTCTCAGACCTAGCTAACTAGGAAATATAGTACCACTCAGCTTCTCAACTCTCAGACCTGGCTTACCAGGAAGATAGCTCTCAGACCTAGCTTTCTAGGAATTACTTCAGATTAACTTGGCTTCTTTAGATACTTGTCATAAGTAAATAAAGATTTCACCACTTGGTGACTTTCCTCCCCCCCCCTGAGATATATCCAACCACGGTGCAGTTGCCAAGACATCGGTTGATTGATGATGTAATTTTCATTTATCTTATGCACCTATGAACACCCAAATTGATTTCAATCAATCCAGTCCCTTGGTGCTTACTAATTCAACTTGATCAGAAAAGTATAAATAAAGTTTACTGAACCTTTTGGTTTAGTGTGTGTCTCAACAAAATTAAGATTCTGTCTCAGCAAAAATAAGAATCCAACAATTCCATTCTAGTTTCTATCCAAGCCTAGTATATCTAGCACTCCAAAGAACGCCAAGCCTAGCCTGCCTAGCAAAAAATATCATTGTCTTTATAGCCAACCCAGCTATATCCAAGACTAATATTAGATCAGAATCTTTCTGCTAATATTTCCACCACTCTCTGACAATTCTAAGATTCTGCACTTAATTGTCCCTTTGGTTCAGTTAAACCATTCAAGAGTTTTATTTCACTTTCTCTTGGATACAACAAGCACACTCCCTCTATGATGAATATCAATCCTTATCACATTCCCCTCTTTAATGTTGCTCACAAGTCATTCCTACCTCTCTTGCTACCCCCCTTCCCACTAAACAGTGTCTTGAGCACTGAAGAACTATCATCACTTCTTATTAACTTACCGACAAACTCCCCTCAGCTACACACTCTTGTATCAAAGCTACAACAGTAGCGCTGGCTTCTTTGTTTCAACTGAAATAAAGATTTCACCTGCTGGTGACTGTCTCCACCCTAACCCTGGTCTCCACATTATACCCCTAACCTCCAGAGAACTTCACCACCTGGCTAAATTTCTCCATCAGTGTATCAGATCCTTGGTACCTTATCTTCCAGTATCTCCCTATATCCATGCAACTAATGGAGCCTTTGGGTTCTACCCATACCAAATCCAAATGGTCTATCTCCATGCTTCCTTCCAAGTGAAGCTTCAGAAATCACCTAACCCCTCCATCAAGCAATGGCTTAAATCTAACTCCTCCCTGAAATCTTCTTGCTGGCACACCCTGGTTGGCTCTGCTGTAGTAACAGAGCTTGCTTCAGAACCTCAAAAAGCTGAGAAACCAAGCCTACTGGCTCAGGACCATCTAAGATCTATGTGGTAGAGCTACTTACAAGTCTGCACACCTTTCCTACTACATCTAATCCCAGGCTGGGTTCCAGTCTTGGATTATATTGATCAGAAACATCTACAACTTGTACTCCCCCCAAAACACTTGAATTATATATTTAACCCTGATGAGCTTTACTTTATAGTAACAAACATTAGAGATGAAGCAAAACATAAATTAGATAACTTATTAGAGAGGTTCTAGACTTCTTAATTGGCTTCTTTATTTGTACTTAGATTAGTTCTTGACTCAAATAAAGATTTCACCAACTTGGTGACTTTCCCTCCCCTAAGATCTATGTGGCAGAGCTACTTACAAGTCCACACACCTTTCCTACTACACCTAATCCCAGGCTGGGTTCCAGTCTTAGATTATATTGATAAGAAACACTTACAAATTGTACTCCCCCCAAAACCCTATAGTTTCATATTTACACCTGATGAACTTTACTTTATTGAGACTACCATTAGACATAAAATAAGTTACTTATTAGAGAGGTTCTCTACCTCTTGATTGGCTTCTTTGCTTGTACTTAGATTAGTACATAAACGCAATAAAGATCTCACCAACTTGGTGACTTTCCCTCTCCCTAAGGATACTGCCTTAACTTTAGCTTAGATTTATTCATATTCAGCTTAGTATTTTCTATGGGAACCTTATATTCCCAGCTGGCTTCTTTATTTGTAGCTAGATTTGTCTGAAATCAAATAAAGACTTCACCTACTTTGGTGACTTTCCCTACCCTACCCTTTTCTTTTATAGCTTTTACAGTTTCTTTTATCTCTTCTATTGGCAAAGTAGTTGCTAACTTCCTATATTAGTGTCTGTATTCATATGACTTTGTCATATTTAAAGATTTCACTTTGAGTGCTAATTTCCCAATAAAGAACTAGAACCCTAACTCCAAGATTCTACCCATATCAAATCTGTATAATTCTCCATAGAGCATCCTTCCTTTTGAAGCTCTGACTGTCTAGTAACTCACTAGTTCAGCAATGGCTTTATCAGCAACACTCTCATAAATCATCCTATTAGCAGATCCTTGCTAAATCTCCTCCAGTGACTGAACTAGCTACAAAGTTGCTGGAAGCAGAAAAGTCCAGGGATGTGGCTCTTGACCACCTTCTTGCACTTTGGCAAGGTTGCCTCAATGTCCATACCCCTTTCCTTGAAAACATGATTCCAGGCTTTTGCTGCAATATTCACTCTATAGACAAGTACCATTTACAATTTGTGATTCTCCCAAAACCCCTCAACTTTCTCTTCTCTCCAGAAGAGCTTCATTTAATTCAGTGCAATTTTACCAAAGAAACTAAGTTGAAGTTAGAATATATACTCAAGAAATTTATAACCTCTTAGCTGGCTTATGTACTTTTTAGCTTTAGTGGCTTTGTTTACCTATTTAGCGAAATAAGGATTTCACCACAATGATGACTTTCCCTCCCTAACCCGAACCCTAAGCAGTATTTACATTCAGCAGCATCCGCCAAAGTGACCTGTTTATTTTTAGTAGCCCATCGCAAGTATTTTGTAGCCCAATAAAATCCCCCAAGCAACTCCAGGTTTGGAAGCGTGTGGAAAAACAGTAATCCTAAGTGCATGGAGAGAGTAACTGAGTTCCCACGCAGCCTTGCTACACGGTGCCAATATCTACATCCACAGCATGATTCGAATAATAATCCGTCCGTTATTAGCCGTCGGCATTCAAGCACATTAAGTGGTATTGGCCATTCCAACGTATGGTAGAGTTAATTACTCGCAAATATGCATATATGAAAGCATCTAACAAAGATACACGGCTGGATGTATTTTAATATTATAATTTCTAGCAATAATATCTAATTAAATGGACACTACATTGAAATCAGAACTGAAATAAGAACGTTGCATAGACGAGTAACCCAACAGCATGAGGAGGACGGAAAAATCGCATTGAAATGTAGATACAAAATGGTGGGCTAACTCTTGTGATGCGCGCCTAATATGACTGGCTATTAGATGGATGCTAAACAAGTAACGAGTGTGAATGTAACAGTATCAGGATTCTCAGCATATATATATATAAAAAGTGCAATCTAGGTCGTGCTCCTGACTAGATGCCAGTAGCCTTTTCAACGGCAAAGCCTGACTTGCATGTATATACGAATGTAACACGGGATATTGCGCATGAAATAATCACTAAGAAGTGGGTGGTTGATCTGTCTGCACGGAATGCTCGTCAAGAAACCGGAAGAATGTCGACTCATCCATTTCTGATGGTAAAGCGTTATCTGCAGCATTTCCACCTCCGACGATCGTTGCCACCAAACTCGGAAACACGGCAGCGGCATAAACTTGATTCTTGTGTGTACGTGTCGTCGTACGAAGGCGCCCGCCTCTCAGCGATTTTACTAGGGATAGCTCATCTCTAACATGCTTTGAGGGTGAGTTCCACTCACGTAATGCTGGGTTCTCCATGTCCGCTTCATCTGATGTGACTCCGAAGAACGAATTAGGGATCAAACGGATAAATGCGCCGATTGGTATGGAAAGCATTCCAATGACCAAGGAGATTACCCAATACAACCACCCGATCCTAACTGTGCTGAATGCGGCACCTCCAAAGTTTACAATCAGTACCTGCCCTATCACCATCAGGAAGAAAATCACTATAAAGAAATTGTTCTTGTGGATATTGTAAAAAATGTTCAACTTGTTGTCTAATCGGCGGCAATTGATTTCGTTGAAGATTTGCATGAAAACAAAGGTATTGAAGATTAATGTGTTGAGCCCCTGCTTCTGGCTATCGATGTTGGTGTCGATGCGTAAAAGAGTAGGGCCCGTGTATAGCAGAACTAGGGACACGGTGATCTGGAATATGGCCTGGCCAAGTATCATCTTCCACATGGTAAACGTAATTAACGAGGCGGTGCGGGGAGTCGGAGGTCGGTTCAGAAGCTCAGGCGTTGGGGGATCAGTAGCTAAAGCTAGAGCAGCAAGAGTATCCATGATAAGATTCACCCAAAGGAGCTGAACAGCGGTCAATACTGAAGATTGCTCATTATCTGATACAGCACTTACGAATGCCAACACTACCGCTGTAACGTTGACAGTAAGCTGGAACTGCAGGAATTTCTTCACAGCATCGTTAACACTTCTTCCCCAACTGACGGCCTTGACTATGGAAGAAAAGTTATCATCCATCAATATGATGGATGATGCCTCTTTGGCAACTTCAGTGCCAGCAATACCCATACTGAAGCCAATATCGGCCAGTTTCAATGCTGGCCCATCATTGGTTCCATCTCCAGTAACGGCAACAACATTCCCTAACTCCCGTAGTTTGCCGACCAAGATCTTCTTGTCCTCGGGACTACTTCGTGCAAGTACTTGAAGGCGTGGTAGAATCGCCATCATTTGGTAATGCGTGAGTTTTCTAAAGCGGGGACCTTCCATGACTATTCCATTTTGATCATATATGCCACACTTGGAAGCTATGGATTTCGCGGTCAAAATATTGTCACCAGTTACCATTCGGACAGTTATACCAGCCTTTTGGCATGCCTTCACCGCCTCCGGCACCCCTGGCCGTAGTGGGTCTTCAATTCCAACAACCCCAATCCAAGTCATGTCCTGCTCCAGTGCAACTTCATCTTCTACATTATCCAGGTCGTCGAAATCTTTGTAGGCAAAGCCTATAGTTCTCAATGAGTTTGAGGCATACAAGGTGATTATTTTCTCAATCGTGGCATTCAGATCTTTGGTTAACTCCTTCGAAGAAAGCACCTCCTGGGATTCCCCTACATCTAGGATATATTTACAGCGACCAAGGATTATCTCCGAAGCCCCTTTTACGTAAAGTCTATGAAATTCTCTACCCTCTTTACTGATCCGGACCAAAGAAGACATACTCTTCTTAGCACTGCTGAACGGCCATTGTTGAGCCAGAGAATAGCGATTTCTGACCTGTTGGTAGTCCACATTGGCCATATCTCGCATCCAGTCCAGCATTGCCGTCTCGGTCTTTGATCCCACAAACGTTTTGACCCCTTGAGAGTTGACTCCTTCGAACGCACTGGAATTGATGGCAATGGATTCATGGAGGAGGTCGGTTGTGGGGCTAGAGAGTTGGCTGGCTATTTTCGAAAACTCTATTTGCTGAAGATTCGACGGTGGCAGCTGCGGCTCCGTGGTGATACTACCCTCCTGCATGAAGGACAGAGTGGACCCGATGAAGCCAGCAACAATTGACATTTTGTTCTGAGTAAGGGTGCCGGTTTTATCGGAACAGATTGCAGTGGCACTTCCCATAGTCTCACAGGCAGACAGCACGCGTACAAGATTGTTGTCTTTGAGCATCTTTGTAGTAGCAAACGCAAGCGCTAAAGTTACTGCAAGAGGCAATCCTTCGGGAACAGCTACCACTACAATAGTTATGGTAGTGATGAAAATATCAACAATCCGGTCAATAATCACCGTTGCCGGAGGTATCCCGTCTTTGAACGGGATCAAGTATTGAAGGAGAAGAACGATCAGCATCACGACGGCAGCAGCACCACCTAGTTTAGCAATTGTCTCGGCCAGATTATTCAGTTTGAGCTGTAGAGGAGTCTCCGTGGATTCACTTCGCAAACTCATCATGGTGCGGCCGTTGAAGCTATTCACGCCCACGGCCACGACAACGCAGGTTCCAACACCCTCAAGCACTTTTGAGCCACTGATAAGGAAGGGGTCTGGTAGATGTCTAGACGAACTGGCCTCCAGCTCCTTTACACAATCAGCGATAGAAAGTTTACTCAAAGCATCGGATTCACCGGTCACCGCACTCTCATCACACTTGATATTGTATCCAGATATGAAAACCCCATCTCCAGCTATGACATCCCCAGGCTCCAAATGAAGGATGTCCCCTACGAGCAAGTCATGAATGGAGATTAGACAGGTAGAACCATTTCTGGCAACCTTGATCTCACGGTCCTCTTTTTTCCGATTGAGATTTCGAAATTGCTTCTCTTTCTGAAAATCATTGATACTGCCGACTAGAATGACAATAAGGATAGCCACGATGATGGCGAAGCCTTCTACCCAGTGTATTTCTGCTTCATCCGTTCTGGTAACGTCCTCGTATATCCCAAGGGCAAGAGAGACAAGAGCAGCGATGGTCAGAAGAATTAGCATCTTATCCTGGTAAGCCATCCATATAAGCTGAAATATGCTCTTTGCTTTCGCCTCGGGAAGCGTATTCGTACCGAACACCTGACGTCGCTCATTAAGACTGGTAATGAGTGTGTCGACTATGGGTTTGTCAGGAGGAACGTGGCTCGAAGTATTCTCATCAATCGCCTCTTCTGTCTGTAGGCCAAGCTCTGCGTCGGTGTGAAGACCATGTATGATGCCATCTATTCCACCAATGTGTAAGAGAGCTTGTAGATCTTTATTGTCGATCCACTCCATTATCTGGGCGGGTGTAAAGGAAAATTCAGGCCCCTGGAGCTGGCTAACCTCTATCTCCACGCCCTCTTTACCGGAACTTTCAACCATGGCTAGGCTTCAAGTCGAATCTGTGAAATCAAGGTTATTAGTTCGAAGATACAATAATACGTATGAATGCTATCAAGATCTTTTGTGGATGATCCCTGTTTGTAAAGATAGTGAGTAAGCCAAAGAGAAGTAAACCGAAAGAAATAGGCTTGAAATATAGATGATGTGAGGGCTTTAGTGATGGATGGGCTAAGCACAGGTATATAAAGGAAAGGAGTGAAGATATTGCGCACG
Source organism: Basidiobolus meristosporus CBS 931.73 (assembly GCA_002104905.1). Taxonomy (NCBI): domain Eukaryota; kingdom Fungi; phylum Basidiobolomycota; class Basidiobolomycetes; order Basidiobolales; family Basidiobolaceae; genus Basidiobolus; species Basidiobolus meristosporus. The sequence continues at coordinate 223,968 of MCFE01000021.1, read as the reverse complement.
TGCTAGATGAGGATGTTCCTTAACACACTGACAAAAACAGACTGTCAGCCTACACTGAGCCCACTATTTATATTAACACAATGGTATCGACACTGTGATCAATAACAAATATCTGAGAAATGTAGAGGCCAGAATCCGATATTTCTCTTGGGCCCCACAACTGCCGTTTCCATTATGCAATACATGTAGGCCATTTTGCTGGCATATGTTGGTGAACTGTATTACATTTTAATGTAAATTGGACTAGGAAGATAACGATTCCCGCAATTTCCATGCGAAATATATCAGCACGGCAGCTAAGATCTGGGTACCACCGAGATGCTATCATAATCGAGCACAATCCTAAGGATGAGCGCAGCTACTGTTTGGAATATTCCAAGTCTGGGCTCGTCACAGAGACAGCATGCCGCCTAACAACATTCGTGCGCGCGTTAGAGATTTTGGGTGTTTGGTGGCCTATTTGCCACTCTGTTTGGCCAGTGTCAAATGTTTTCTAATAAACTGGTTGGGCTTTGTATCATGTAACCAAGCTTACTCTGAAATAGGTTAATTGTTTGAGGTTAACGATTTCGGTAATCATTCAGGATTCCACGCAGCTCTTCGTGCTTCGATACCGTCCATCGATTACGACATCGCTATAGGAGGCAGATGAAACAGGGGCAGCCTAGCGAGTTCTTGATGGGAACCATGCATCAGACTCGACGAGTCGGTTAAACATCACGAATAGGTGGATTGCAGCTGCTGTTGTTTACGCTGCCAGCCCTGGTTTTGACTACGCTGGTATCGAAGGGTGTTGATGTCCATCACGCACAGCGATGTGCATCAGGTATTCAGCAATGTAGGCAGGCTCTTGCGTTGACGGATATATTTACTGCCAATTATGAAAAGCTGTCGGGTTTGGCTATTAGCTATGATCTTGATGCAGTCCAGTGGGTTGATTATCGTGATCGTGGCAGCGCTTGCATCCCAAATGAGGTAGCGCATGAAAGCAGCAAGAAAGCCAGCGCATAGCCACCCTTCGAACAGCGCTTCTGTTTTCCACTGGCTTTATTATGGTATCATTTGAGCTCCTAGATGCTGCTCGTGTTTTTGAAGGCTGCATCAGAACTGTATTGGTCATGGTATCTAGTTTGGGTTCGTCCTGTTTACTGGGCTTCAGTACAGCATAAACGATTGGACCGAATCACAACTAACCTGGGGTCGCATAACACAAACACTGATCGATAATTTTCCACTTTTGGACCATTTATGGATGCAATTTCTCTACCTCCAGCTCACTCTGGGCTATGGACTCTGGTCATAGACATGAGCGATTAGTCTTTAGGGCTGGGTGGTGACACACCATGGTGACATCATACGCACCGTTGTGCTTAGCAGCTAGCCCGTTGGGTGCCAAATAGGGCCAGGTAGACACTGTGTTACCGCCAACCACCAGAAACTTTAGATTCATACCTGTTTCGAGCAATTAAGGCCCATGATCTGGCTGAATCAAGGTTAGAGATTTTGTCTGGCAGTGTGGTGAAGACACGCTTCCGAAGGTTTTATTGGTGTGGTATGGGAATGGAGATGGAGATTCAGAAACACCGTGGTTTACGCTTTGATCCACTCTTTTTCCAATACTACAGTAACCAAATAGAAAACAATCGAACCTTCGGTTAATGCAGCAAACCTGCAGCACCAGCCATGGAATGAGCGGTTTTATTGCCCATTGAATCTTGGCTCACCTACCGGAAAATATACCTGAGTTGAGGCAGCGTTCATTACCCAGTATATTTCATACATTTGCTATCTCATAGGCAGGGTGCTTAACAGGCAGCTCGATGCACTAGCAGCAACAGATTTTAGTCGCGCGTATACGATACCTTGAACTCTTTTTAGCGGCTTCATATGGCGAGCCTGCATAAGTCATCCCTTCAGTTGATTAGCAAAACCCTTTATTTAGCCTTTTTTATGAATATCTGGGGTTGCTGGATTAGAAGGCAATGGACGCTGCGTGGCCATTCTGTTTGACAACCCACCATCCGCCAAGAGCAATGCGGTTTACTCGCCAAAAAGAGAGCTGCATTGTTTGCGTCATACGGGTGCTTATTATGGAACTTCAGGGGATGTTAGTGAAGATAGATCAAGATTGTCTTGGTGCTGTGCCATGGTTGGCCTATCGAATGTGTGGCACTTGAAGAAGATCGCTGATCCTCCCCTTGCTATAAACAGCCCCATGTTTGGCAGTGAAAAGTAAGCTTATATTTGCAGCGTTAGCATTTATTTCAATACCTTGGATCACCTAGAGGTACTATCGCTTGACGAGACGTGATTACCTTGCGTTAACTTCGGTATGCATACACCAGCGATTCCGCTACGGGAGGGTCAAACGCTCCGGTTTGTCTGGGCCCCAAACATTCAAATCGCAATAGGCTATCTGTGTCCATCATTCTCACACATATAGGAAATTGGTAGATGGTACCAACAGCCTGCTGAAGGATTTTGGCAATGAGCTTCATGAAAAGTCCTAGTGATTACTCCTTGCAGCACGGTAAAATCGACTAACAAAATCAAATTGCTCTCGTTGTTGGTGCTTGTTGGGATGAGTGTGCAACAAATTGGATGTAAATATGTCAGTCACAAACTGGTTGTGACGCCAACAAATAATTTAGTTGCGTACTGCTCCTTTACTCTATTATTACCGGCAGAGCGGCCCAAAGTTGGTTTATGATTCAGCTTTAATTTAGCATTAATCTATTCAAAATCAATATCGGTAAGGTTCTATGTGTGCTTAGATGGAAGAACTGGCAATAGCATATTTTCGCTTATTATCTCGCTTATTGGGATAAACGCTTTCGGTTTATGGATTATATCAACAATCTTAGGCTTGGTTATCTAATCAAAATAGCCACCAACTACACATCCACGAGGGAAATATCCTTTCACGCCCTGATTTCGAGAGGTATTATAACCTACTAGCCACTCCTCCCCAACCTCCTCGCTTACCATTAGTTTATCTCCAGGAAGTACTAGTAGTTCGTTTGGTCTCTGAGGCATGTACGACGAAACGGCAGTCATCACAAGACGCGTGTTATATAAATCATTGTTACTAAAGGGGCGATGCACCGCTGGGCCCTCTGAAGCATGAGAGCTTAACGTAGACTGGCTTTGGCTGAAGCCAACAATAACCGTTTCTACATTGAAAAGCATGCATATTAGTTGAGACGTCATTTTTTCCAGCATCGAAAGCTTACCCTCTAGCGGCTCTTCGAAGTTGCCACCTTCACTCATCGCGGACTTTTTGCTGGCAAGACTCGTCTTGGAGGGATTACCAAGTCTCAGGTTCTTCACTTGGTCACGTGGCGTCTCATTCTTGATTTTAACTAGCCCGGGCATGTTCTGGATATCGAAATTGGAATTTGATGACGAGAATTCCTTTTTAGGAACCTCAGGTGGTCCGTTTCTGGGCTCAGCCACAACATCTTTAGAGATATGAGATACACTGTCGTTCCCCTGAGGTTCTAGAGGCCATTCGCATTGAGATATGGTTGCAACATCAGGGGTGTCCTCATCGGGCTGAGACAAAGCGCCAGAGCTCTTTCCAAGTGAGTGACTCACTCCGTTCTCATGTGACCTGGCTATTGCCATGTTAGCAATGATCGGAGGAGCCATTGCCGAATTCAGCTCAGAATCCAGGTTTTTTGCTAACGTCCGGGAGCCTGGCTCCGAAGTTGGCTTGTGGTAAATAGGATTCTTCAAGTTAACGGGCTCGTTTTGGAAACTGGGCAGTGGTGTAGTGGTGATACTATTTGGCTGCGTTCTGTTAGGGGAAGTGAGAGACCTGGTACTTCGTACAGACTCTAAAAATACAGCAACCGCCAAATATTAGCAAACTCCATGAGCAGTACAGATCAACACTTACCAGGGAAGTCCGGTTCCTTCTCGTAGCTTTCTGGTGCCGAATTAGGCCCATTCACGAGACTTCGGTTATTCTGGGGCTCATGAGTGCTCAACCCTGGAGGTGTGGAGAACACTTGAAACAATGAATACCGCTTTGACGCCACGAAACAAAATGGTATCAGACAATATGGCATACCTGGAGGGTCAAATCTATTTGGTGGACGATCGATGTTCACATTCATGCTCATGCTCGGCGTATCCTGGGCTACATCTACGGACGAAGTTAGATTGCGCATTGGCGTTACCCAATTCCGGATTGGATTTACCTTGTCTCATGTTTCCGTCTGGGGCTGGTGGCTGATTGCCTTGCCTGGCGAAAGGAATCGAGCTTTGGCCCCTTATTCCTCGGTTAAATTTTGCAAAAAATCCCTGCTCTGATGAAGATGGATCATGACCATCACCTTCCAGTGAAGCCATATCAGAGCCCTCCCGCTTATTTCTTCTATGCCGATACGCTATCAATCCACCCAAAATTGCTATCGCTGCGACTCCTCCCACCACTCCGCCGGCAATTGCTCCGGAGTTGTTTGTTTCGCCACCGCCATCACTGCCGGTGGAAACGTCGTTGGTGTTGGTGTCACTATCGGTGCCATTGACTTGTGGATAAGGTGGGGCATATCCTGAAGGATCTGCTGGTGCAACACTTTCGACGCTCGAAAATGATGGGATATCGTTGTATGAGGAGATCGAGTTGCTCATGGTAACCGCTGGGCTTGGGGTAGGCAGCAATGTATTCGAATTGATCGGAATCGATGTGGAGTACATTAAGGAGGATGGAGGCACTGCGGTTGGCGTATAGAGGCGAGAGTCTGCGAACGAAGTCGAGGGATTTACGAGGGATGAGTAGGGAGGGCCGATATTCGATGTGGGCAAGGGTGGGTTTGCACTGACAAATTGGCTTGCGGAAGTAATTGGGGGATTAGGTGGATTAGTCGTTTGAGCCAATGGTGGTGGAGCCGGGTTTATGGGCGGGGTTACTGCTGGTACATTGGGATTTGGTGTACCATTGGGGTAAGGAGTCAAGTTCATATTTGAGGTCGGAGCGACCTGTGGAATGGAATTAGCAGGAATTTGGCTTGATATTGCGTTACTGGGCAGTATTGAAGTTACTCCGAACGAGGTTGGGCGATTTGACCATGGCTGAGTTGCAGGGGATTGAATTATCGATGGTGTAAATGAGGTAGGGCCGTCATCATCGCCATCATACCCATCATCCTGCCGTTTAACACGGTGTGGCCGGGGATGCTTCTGATCAAGCAAGTTAGAGGACTCTGATGAGCGAGGTGTTAATATACGCAATGAAAATGGCGCGTAAACGAAAGTCACCTTCAAGGGCGCGATAGTTTCCCTGGCTGGGACTACCCAAAGTTAACGAGTTCGAGACGGTTGCAAAAGCTGCTAAGCTGAGGATTGGTAATTTAATAGAGCCTACGAATGACTTGAGGAGTAGCATGCTGGGGGTAGGTATATGTGTTTAAGGCAAAAGTGTATTTTGCAACTTGTTGTCCGAAGAAGCTATATAGTTAATGGAATAGGTTAGCCGGAGTAGGGAATTAAGGTTAGATGGTTTTAAGCCATGGGGTCACCATGCTAGCTGAGCACCAAGGCCGCCAATTTATAAGATATTGCGAAGCAACAAAGGATTGGTGGTGGCGGAATAGATAGCAAATTAGCCCCAGTCCTCCAATCAGGCGCACACAATACTAAGAGCAAGTAATTGAAGTTAGCATTGGATAAACTTATACCACCAAGGAATGAATCATATTCAAGCACCACTCTTAGTTGCGTCATGAGGATATGGACAGAGACTCTTTGTAATGAAAAGGCGGTCAACGCAGCCTAACTGAAATAAAAATAGAGTTCGAAGGATTGTTACAGGAGCGAATTAGGTCCGTTTCATACTTGGACAAGTGACACTTTTCAGATCTTTTGCATTGACGCATGATTATGACTGGACTAGTAAGTCTGCTACAGCTGGAATGCTCACGGAATAAGACAGGTTTGAGCGGTGTGGATTTCATCTGGCACCCAATGGTATGCCAAATTCCAAACGGTCGGCATCTTTCAATTGTAATCGAGACTTGCGAGAGATCTATTTTACGCTATACTATATAATTAGATGATGAGCTCTTCGCACCTTGTGGTAAATTTCCTTCACTGTGGGATAATATTAAGGCTGGCGACTTGCCTCTATTGCCCATGTATCACCTAAATATATGACAGATCGGGGATTAATTTCGCTCGCCATTCTCATCGATTGGCATAATGGGTGTTATTCTGGCAGAGCAGTTATATTTACACATTGCATACTGAGTAATTTGTGAAACATCCAAGCGTTTCATTCTGCATGAGAAGCAGAGTCCAGCAATTCCAGACCGATTTTCCACTTGCGCTGTGCGAACTCGGACCAAAGCCAACAGACCACACCTTGAGATGCTAACGGTCCGTTACAAACTGAACACTCAGTCTCTCCTTTCTATGTTGAGACATCCCCGCTGTGGAGTGTAGCTATATTTACTCTCTTCCATTCATTTGCACGCAGTTATCAAAAATGGCAAGCTTGGTGTTGATAGGGTGGATTTGGTTAGCAGTAATACCACCCATCAAATTCATTCTCTGCGTGTATTTCTGGCGAAGATTACAGCAGGATAAATGCAATCATCCACTCAGCCTAGTCTGCGGCTGATTCTGAAGTGGAAGGTACTACTATTTGCTTAGTGGAAGAAAACGCCCCAGTCTGTGTCAAGAAATGGCATTGCTAACACCACAATACTTCCATGTTAAGATCAGGCATAACCACATCAGATGCAGCAGGGCCATAGTTTCAACTGCGCAGTAGACCCCAAACAGGCAAGCACCCTTTTTGCTCTATTGCCCAGCTCCTTGTATTGGCTAAGCTGGAGAACAGTGTGTATATGACGTTAGTCTAGGGGGATTGTCTAGTGGTACACCGTGCAATTCACTAGGATGCACCATCGAATCTAGATGATGCATGAGCATGTTGAATTTAACCGAAATAGCTGTCAAGAAATATCATCAATTAGTCTATTTTCTGATCAACTGCAGATAGTTGGCTTCAAAAGCAAAACCTCCCTGAGTACTGGACATCACATCAACCCAGCACTGCCACAGTGATGAATTTCAGCCTACACTCTCGACCATAAATGGCATCACGTGGTTGGGAATTTAGTCCCATACGGGTTTGTAGGGACCTAGGAATGGGATGGATTTCGGCAACTATGCTGTGCATCGATTGGCAGAAGGGGCACCCACCCACGATTAGTGGGCCAAAGCCCATATCTCCTAGACCTGTTTCTCCGTAATCTATCACACTGTGGAACCTGAGTCATTAGACTTCTCCCTACTTTGAATGGCTGCATTCCAAGTAGGTTGGCTCATTCGAGCTCCCGTATAAAACCCGGCCGTTTGTTCATGGCTCCGCATAAGTGTGGACACCCTCAACTACTTTTCCTGAATCCATCTCAACCATGACGAAGTTGATTTCCGCCGCTGAAGTCAAGCTTCACAACAAGGAGGAAGATTGCTGGTGCATTATTCACGGAAAAGTCTATGACTGCACCAAGTTTCTCGACGATGTAAGTGCACCGTAAACATGTGAGCCCTCTACTCCCGACATTGCTAAACATATATCCTTCCACAAGCATCCTGGTGGTGGTGAAGTGATCGCTGAATGCGCAGGTACCGATGCCACTGAGGCTTTCGATGAGATCGGTCACTCCGACGATGCCAACAAGCTGCTAGTAGACTTGTACATTGGCAATTTGGAGAAGGATCCCCTTGCACAAGCCGAAGGGGCAAGCAAGAAGACCGAGGAGCCAGGCCTGGTGCAGTCCATCTGGAGCGCAGTGTTTGGCTCCTCTTAAACAGCAGTCTCAATTACGAAAAAGAGATGGATATTCTGGCCAAATAGCCAAGTATATGATGCAAAGCTTAGTCCGTACCGGATTCGACGTTGTTTTGACTCTTGGCCCCTAATAAGGGCAAGGCTCCATATTACCATCGAGCCTTGGCCAGCCTGTGAATCAAATCTGAATAAATTTTTTTGAGCCCCACTATTCTATATGAAGAATGGTCAATCACATGACTGCACTCTTCCGGTTCTCCAAAAAATCACCAAAAAACTCCTGGCCTTCTCGGAGATATAGGGTGAAGTTGTAAAAGGCTACTTCGCTCACCAAACCAGCCGTACTCCAGAAAGTGAAGAAGCACCACCACATGAGTGTTTCCGTTCCTAGACGCCCTTTGCGCATACTATGCTTGCACGGCTATTTACAGTCGGCGGAGGTGTTCGAAGGGAAGAGCAAGCAACTACGCAAATGGTTCGGTAAAAATAACCTGGCCGAGTTAGGTAAGGCTCTTGCTTCAGCCCGAGTGGGACACGCCCGCGCTAATTCCACTTCATTCAGTCTACCTGAACGCCCCTCATGTTGGAATTCCTATTGTGAACGATGACAAGGAGTCCGAAGACGACAAGAGCAGTGTCGAGCAGTATGGTTGGTACACCTTCAAACTCGAGGAACGGGCTGCTGGGAAGTGGAGAGGCGTGGAATCTGGGCTTGAGTATATCTACGACTTTATGAAGTCCGAGGTACACTTGATCTAAACGACTTTAGCGATAGTCCCAACATTCTCATGGTTGTTTCGTCAGGGGCCTTTCGATGGAGTATTGGGTTTCAGCCAAGGGGCAACTATTGCCGCGGTGATTTGTGCCCAACAACAGCTAAAACTTGCGCCGGCCGATGTGCCTGCACTCAAGTTCGCAATCATGTTTTCTGGTATCAAAAGCTTTTACCATACACACGTACCACTGTTCTCGAACAAGATAGAGCTGCCTTCTTTCCATGCGTTCGGTCAAAAAGATACCTGGATCACCCCTGGTAAGCCCATCCGCTTCGCGCTTCGTGCGTTTTGATTACTTAGCCATCTTCTCTGGCGATAGATCTGAGCCAGGAGCTGGCAGACTGCTTCAACCACCCCATCGTGCATGCGCATCCACAAGGGTAACTATGAACTACGTTGGAATGGCCGTCGCAGTGTCTAACGTGGCATATGTATTCTTTAGGCATGTTGTTCCCTCAAAATCCGAAGCAAAAGGCTTGCTCATCAAATTCTTGGAACAATTCCATACGCCTGTTAATCAATAAAAAGCCAACCGAGAAGTAATATATTGAGCCGATGGCAACTTGGATTTCTTCTATAGATCTATTATGTTTATTAGGGTAATGTGATAAGGGAAGATTATCAGCTTTTAGTATAGCTCGTAATGTGCTAATATATCATTAAAATTACATTAAACACAGTGTCTTCATTAGCAGTAAGGTGTGAAGCTGGTGGGTTGATGATTACTCCTCATCCTCCTCATCGTCTCCGATGGATCCGAAGTGAATCTGGATTTCGGGGACAGTGGCAGATAGGGAGGACAACATTTCCTCGGAAATCTCGCCAGCAATGCAGATGCTTTCCAATTTGGGGAGCTTCTCCTTGATGTCAGCAATGTCATCGATGGTGAGTTCGTTGCAGTCGACAACGTTCAATTCATAGATGGCAGGGCAGTTCTCCTTGAGAGCCTTGAAGCCAGCAACCTTGATGGTGTCGACGGTGATTTGCTCCAATCCCTTCAAGTTTTGGGCGATGGAGATAACACCGGCGTCGGTGACCTCGGTGGCGAAAGGAAGATGAATGTTGCGAAGTTTGGTGCAGCCCTTGACAATAGCTTCAACGGCCTCATCGGTAATATCCTCGGAGTCCCAGATGAGGGATTCCAATTGAGGCAGCTTGGTAGCAACGAGATTGGCATTGACCGCGACGTCAACACTATGGGCAAGCTCCAAGTGTTTCAATTGTGGGAAGGATGAGATGACCTTCTCAAGGAATCCTGGGGCACGGACTTCAGTCACATCGTAGACGTTGAAGCTGAAGCTCTCCAAGTTCTGGCATTTGAAGATGTTAGCAGGCAATTTCTGATGCGTGATGCTCTCATCCTCAGAGTTCTCGGGATCCTTGTATTCATACTCCTCGCAAACATTGAGGTATCTCAGTTTGTCAGCGTGACCATCAATGAACTTGGCGAGAACCTCAGACTCGGCGAAAGGGGCGACTTGAACACGAGTGAGGTTAGGAAGGTCGGCGATCAATTCCAAATCCACAGTGTCAGCGGACAAGGTTTCAAGGTTTTGGAAGGCCTTCCAGTCCTCAACACTCCAGACTCTGGATTCTTCGGCTTCTTCGGCCTCAGCCTCAGCCTCGGCTTCTTCCTCGCCTTCTTCAATATCTTCGTAGTCATCCTCATCTTCCTCGTCCTCTCCATCAATGCAGAGCTCCTTCAAGTCGGAACAGTTGCGTCCAATTTCGGCGACAATTTCATGAGTCAAGTTGTCGCATCCATACAAGTTAAGAACTTGAAGCTTGGTGAGGGTAGAAACGCCCTTCAAAGCCTCCTCAGATAGGCAAGAGGGGCCGTTGTAAGTGCGGAAGCTGGACAAGGGGTCGGAAAGGTTTAAAAGGGTTCCGGCATCAATAATGTTGGGGCCAGCACCAACACACAAAACCTCCAAGTTGGAGCATTTTTGAACTACAGCGTTGAACTGGGCATCGGTGAGCAAGCAGGGTTTATCCTCACCACAGACGTGAACATCAGCATCCTCTTCAGTAATTTCCTTTTCGGGGGTGGGGACGCTAAGGAACAAGGGACTAAGATCAACTCCCTTGAGACCTTGAGCGAAAGCCTCATTCTCTTGAACATCCTGAGCGAATTTAGCAAGAGCGTCTTGGGTTTCAATCTTCACATAAGCACCAGAGTTGGCGGAAGCATAGGTGGTCCAAGCAGCAGAGGCCATGATTTTAAGATGGTGTTGAAAAGGTCACTAAAGAAGAGAAATAAAGAGCGAGGTGCCTTTCAAACATGCCCACATGGTTGAATTTATACCGCTTGGAAGTCAGTCACAGAGCAGCCCCCGTTATTAGGCGCTTCTTGAGCAATGTGTTGTAGGCTTCGAGAGCTTCAGAAGTGATTGGTGGAAAACTATTGACCTTTCAAAAATGAAAACGATCTCTTGAATTCCATGCAATTCATATCTTCCACTGACCATGATCCACGCCGAGTTTTTCGCAAATGGTCTTCTGTATCTAATACAATCCTTGCTGATCAAGAAGAGATTTTTTTTTGTGGAAGGGTGATGTTCCACAAGGATATGTTGTGGCCATGTAGCTAATTAAAGGTAACCGACAAAAAATTCCCGTTGGTCTCCAAGTAAATATTTCGAATCTTCACAACGGCCATAATTAATTCTAGATTATTACTTTGGGTGTTCACATGGCTCGACCATTCATCAAGTGCAATGCCCATTTCGCAGTCATGAACTCGAATCAGGCGTGGTATTCGCTCGCGGCAAGCTCGGAAGGCATCCCCTTGCCAATGCCAATAGCAACACCTATGCCTATGCCAGGTCAGGGGCGAAGTGAAGAGGTCGAAAGGGTCCTGGGTATATTTTTGAAATGGAGAAGCGTGGTGCTCAGAGACAGCGGAATATGCCACATATGGCTTCGAGAAAGCTAGGGATGGAGAATTTGCCTCCGCTGCGAGAGGAAAAGCCCGATTACAGCAAAGCGCAAAAAGTGTCTCCGTTGAGTGGGATCCAGGTCAGGAAAAAGAAATTGCCAAGCCTACTGCGTACTACCTGGTATTGGTCAAGAGCCAGGCTGTTGGAGCATCGTAGACCTAAATAGTCATTAATCGGGAGGTGTGAGATGCCAATCAGCCAGAACCCTTTGGTGAGTACATAGAGGTCCACTGAGTCATCCACCCAAGGCGGGAATGCCAAATTGTCCCAAACCATGCGTATACAGGCCGTCAATACAGTACGTGCACATCTGATTCACTGATCAGAAACCGACTAGCAACAGCTAAATGGTAAATTAAGGATGGAAAAGGAAACGCCACTCGACCCTTTTGTGCGCTTACCAAAATCAATCGCTATCTACATCATCATCCGCATTCTCGAAGCATTTGTCACAAATAGTTCATCCGCCGATGATTCGTCATATCAGACAATACAACTTGACCCACCTGGCAATGAGCATTCTCAATTCGATATTGGATCTCCGTCAGAGTGATCGCAGGCACAACCTTGTTTTGTTGGATATGCGCGAGGATAAGACACTCTTCAGGGTTTATCGGCTCATATGGCCACACCGAGCCGGTTCTGCCGGTGTATCTCCTGCTCGACAGGAACTGTACTTTGCGCCTACCCGTGGTCTCAGCTGTGGCGACGAGCGAGATGCATCGGCACTTCGGTCACCTGCTACCGCAAAACCAACAATGGCTACTTGAACCGAAGGATGACCTTTTCTAGGCTTTAATCAATCATTGCTGAAGCTGTCATGTGTGCTCCCGCTTTCCTTAATTATGGATGAGTGACACCATGAGCCAAGGGCCCAAAGGCTGCATCCATTCTTAAACCACTGGAAATCACCGCTGGAGGTCTGAAGTCGCCCTTGGATGGGTAGCAGACCTCAAATGATTTAATCAACGTAATTCGCGCAGAGTAAGACTTGCAAATATGACTGGTTCTTGTCATTTTTATCCATCACCAGGATGCCTTCTACGAGATTATGATTGGATTACGCGGTTCCAAAAAAGGAAGCCGTCCAATACCCGAATGCTTTCGTAATTGATATTGCATGATTTTATCGTTTGCCAATAAATTCCCAATATCTGCCGAATCTGCTTCTCGAATCCATATCCTTCTCTCTTCTCTCTTCCTCCACCGAACATGAAACTATCGGCAATCACCCTTTTTGCTACCGCGTTGCTTGCCGTCGGCACCGACGCTGCCCCCACTATGTAATGCTTCGCTGCGCTTCGTGTTCTCACCACACCATACTTACATTCTTGCGCCCTATAGTGTGAAGGTCAAGCATGTTTCCGAGACTCCTGAGCAGAGACTTTCTCGTTATGCGCAAACTGGTCACTATGCTGCCCAAAAATACTTCGGTATGGCTTCCCAAAACGAACAGCAGATCGTCTCTGTTGATGAATTTGGCAAAGCCAAGCATGGCGTCCCAATCTCTAACTTCATGAACGCTCAGGTGAGTAGTTATGCTTGCAGTTCGAGCACTATCCGTCCCACTAATCCCAATATGGAACGTAGTATTATGGTGAGGTCAGCATCGGCACTCCCGCTCAAGTGTTCAAGGTTGTCTTCGATACAGGTTAGTCGGTATTGATGCAGTGTTCTCCAAGACATATATTGATACAATCTTGTTGAAAGGCTCCTCAAACCTCTGGGTCCCATCCACTCACTGCACGTCCATTGCTTGTTTCTTCCACCAACGCTACAACTCCGATGAGAGTTCTACCTTCAAGGCCAATGGTACTCAATTTGCCATTCAATATGGTAGCGGAAGTTTGGAAGGTATCATTAGCAACGATGTCGTGAAGGTCGGAGATATCTCCATCGACAAATGCGACTTCGGAGAGTCTGTCAAGGAGCCTGGACTTGCTTTCGCCTTTGGCCGTTTCGATGGCATCATGGGAATGGGATATGACACCATTTCCGTTAAGGGTGTTGTTCCTCCATTCTACCACATGGTCAATCGTAAGTTGATCGATAAGCCAGTCTTCTCCTTCTGGTTGAATGACGCCGAGAACGGCGAAGAGGGAGGTGAGCTTGTTCTGGGTGGCACCAACCCTAAGCACTATAAGGGAGACATTCATTGGTCTCCAGTTACTCGTAAGGGTTATTGGGAGATCAAATTGGAGGCTGTGGCCTTCGGTGATGAAGACATTGGCTTGGACCCCGTCGGTGCTGCCATCGATACCGGTAGCTCTCTACTTGTTGTGCCATCTGCTTTGGCTGATTTGATCAACAGCCTTCTTGGCGCCAAGAAGAACTTTGCTGGACAATATGTCCTTGATTGCGAAAAGGTACCAAGCCTGCCCAGCTTGACCTTGACCTTCAACGGCAAGCCATTCACTCTTCAAGCTGAGCAATACATTCTCAAGGTCCAAAACCAATGTGTTTCTGGCTTCATGGGCATGGATATCCCTGCTCCCGCTGGTCCTCTCTGGATCATCGGCGACGTTTTCCTCCGTGCTTTCTACTCCGTTTACGATCTTGGAAAGAACCGTGTTGGCTTTGCACCTTCCCAATAAGCGCTGCATGCAGTCCAACCTATAATGCATTCAACTAGTCTGGAGTTTTACATTACCCTGCACTCGCCAATTATTTAAAACCGCACAGAGACCAAAGACCAAATACCTCATAGGTGTATGCTCATTAACAAACAAGATGATTATTTTTTAACGAGTGTATATCGACTCTGGATCCTTTCTTCAACAATGTTTTGTTTTCAATAAATTTGATGTATAAACGAGCCCACTGGCCACCCAGTCGCCTGATCCAATTGCATCAACTCTCTCGAACCGGCTCGAAGCAACATTGCCCGAACCAGCCAGATAAGTGGTGGCTTCGCCAAGAATCGAGCATTATCGAGCTCCCAGATCATTCCTGTTTGAAGTAGCACGGAGGCCAAATCGATCAAATGCAACTCACACCCATGGGAGGAGAGCCAATGAAATGGGCGCTACGGTGCTGGCCAGCGCTAACATGCTAGAGCAAGCAAGATACCGACTTGCTGAAGGTTGGTTGGGCGACGTGATTGTGAATTCCACCCATTGGCAGAGTAGGCATACAACATACAGACAGTGCATGTGGGGAGGTGTGGCGAATTTCACTGAGCTAAATTAAGCATTGTGAGGCCACAGCTGATTGAAGACGGAAAGAGGTCGGATCCGGATGGATCAGCCCATCAATGCATGCATTAATGAGAGGCCTTAGTCTGGTGCATCATGCATTGATTTATGCCCAAGGGAATTCTCCTTATATGGGATCACCGATCTCGAGCCGGCTGCCATTAGCTAAGGGGATATCGGCTAGGTGGGATGCAGACGGACGGGGATTTCTTCCGGCCAGAGTCATTCTGAAAGCCACGTCGCTTCGCTTCATGGCCAGATCACGTATCTCCTCTCCTCGATCCAATCCAGGGATGTTGGATTCGGTGGGTTGTGGATAAGGAGGACCAGGGATGCATGTCTCTCCAAGTCCGAGTACTAGGTCGCCTTGCTCTCGGAGCAGGCCTATTGGCTTGCCCGTCGATCGGATCCTTCGAGGTGACCCTCGAGAGATCCTAGCACTATTCATGATTGCGACATGATCCTACGCTTTGCCTCCGTCTAGGTGTCCATGATTCAATCCCCAGGTACCATTTAGGCTTACATGCACCCGCAGCGAAGATTTCTCTCATATGAATGTACTGTACCTTGATCCTACTGATTGAACAAAGACATCTAACTTAATAGGCACATCCAGTCTAGTGCGCATCTCACTGTGGCCTTTATAATCCCCACCGATTCGTTCGCTGGGATTCTAGTAAGCTTGCTTTTCCGAAACGTGAGATTTATCTCATGAAATTTCCTTCGCTGATACAGACCTCTTCCTTCCTTTCCTCCGTGAGCCACGGTCTCCAGGGCTGCGACATCCCTGGCGTGAAGCAATACACCATCCTCTTCACCCGCTCCCCTCCCACCATAGATGGGAATCTTGACGACGATGCCTGGCAGAAGGCCCCGTGGACCGAGGACTTCGGGGATATTTTGGGTCCACTGTCTGGCCTTGTTTCTTCCGACACCCAGACCAAAACCAAAGTAATCTTTTTCCCTAACATTTCCCAAGGCTGAACCCACTGACCCTGTATTCTTACGCCACGTGCAGATGCTATGGGATGACAAGTATCTTTATGTAGGTGCACGGCTCTCAGACCCGTTCATCTTCGCCAAGACTGATCGGGCCCACGGCAATGAAGGTAATGCATCTTCCCTTGGGATTCATCCAGTCTGACCATCATTAACCTAACCGCTTCTCTGGAATAACAAAGCATTGGTTGACAACACCTTCGAGATCTTTCTGGACACCGACCGGACCAACCACAACTACAAAAGAATCCAGATCAACCCGCTGGGCGTCTCCCAGTTTCTCGAGTACGGCAAACCACCCGCTGATGGTGGCCAGCCCATGCGCTGGGATATAGGCCCTCAGTTCCGTAGTCAAATCTACAATAGCACCTTGGTCGGGCTGAGCTCCGACCCGTCCACCATGATCACTTCTCTCATCAACCCATCCAACTTCTGGACGGTGGAGTGGGCCATACCTATCGAGAAGTTCCGGAGGAACCTCCGAAAACGGGGGGATGGCCAAAGTTCCGAATACTCCAACTTCCAGTTCATGAGGTTAGTTCGCTGCCTTCCCTTCGCAACCCCACCGCTCACCGTTCCCTCAATTCTTTCAGGTCTGGATGGCCACCAGAGAACGTCTCCGCCCACAAGAAATCCTCCAAGAAAAGCAAGAAGAAGGAGAAACGCTACCTACTCTCTCTGCTGGACAACCTGCTCCCGACCTCTCCTTTCAAGTCTACCTGGACCCCGCAGTACACCGAAGACGCGCACAACCCAGAATGGTGGGGTCAGGTGGAGTTTTCTCGGGAAGAGGTGGCGACCCCGCCCAAACCGGATCCCCAGTATCTCACACGGTTTGTGCTGATGCAGATTTATCGAGCCCAGCAAGAGCACTTCAGAGAGCAGGGGAGATACACCGCAAACCTTGACGAGCTAAAAATCACCGGGCCCAAGCTAGGTGCCTGCACCGCTATCCCGGAGGTGATGCTGAGCGAGAGCGGCCTGCGGTTCGAGGCCGTGTTGCCGTTTCAGAATCAGGTGGGCCACGTTCGACAGGATCGCCTACTCTGGTTTACCTTAAATTAGCCTACCCCTGCTACCTCCCTCCCTACTTGCCGTGTACCTGACGAGTCATTTGGTCCAGCGCCTGGAATTCCCTGAAAGGGGGGGAGGAGAGTTCCGTCAGGGCCAACATAATTCGGAATGATGTCGATGCTAACGCCCCAGACAAAATCTAGCATTCTCCCATCTTCCAACTCCCCTCCCGCTACCACTCCATCACCTTATACATACCCCTGCTTAATTGTTTTATGGATTAATTTTGCTCCCACTCAATCCTTCTGCCCCAATTCGCCCTCGCCCTCGCCCTCGCCCCCCTTCCCAAATTCACCCGTAAATGCTCTGTGTCCCTTGAAGGCTGGGGTTGGTTCAGGCCAAAAACCACGTGTGTTCGAGTAGTATAGAGATACCCAAGAATCTGGATTCAACCACTATCTCCAAGTGTCACTTGGGCTTTTCCTCCACATTCTTCTGGATAGAGTGGACTATGATATACGGTTTCACCAGGCCCACGCATCAGCGGGTGGGGGGGGACGGTACGTACGTGCTTGCTTGTGTTCAGTGAGGTACCTGGACTGGGGAGGGGTGGCAGTGTTGTTCCGATGATACTTTCAGGGTTCTCCCGTCCGAGAGATTGGGAGGTTGGCTGCTATTGACATGCGAATTTATTACGTGGTACGTCCCTGGTACACAGTTAGAATGGAAGTGAAATAAAAAAAATGTTCAAGTAGCGAATCTGTACAAGGTAAGGTTGCTGCCTTCACTTTGCCTTGAGGGAACCCAGCAAAATACGGATTTTCGTCTCCTGTAAGTGGTAAGCGCGGGGTGAACGACGATTCTAGTGGAGTTTTCGGAAATCTCTTGGTGGGTGGGTGAGGTATGAATGGAATAAATGCATTGGACATAAGTGACTTTAGGAATGGGATGGGATGAAACTGTCTGACAGAGAGAGGTGGGGAGATCTCCGGCCTGCTCTCGATTCGAGAGGGTTGAGATAGGTGCTATCGCGGATTGGTCTCGTAGGGATTCTATTCTAGATTTAAGAGGTTTGTGGGACTGGTGTGTTAGGAAACCATTTCTCAAGCATCACCGAGAGTGCGGATAATGTGACCGGCTTGACCGCAACATCGTCCATTCCATAATCCAAGGCCGTCTGCCTCCCTTCGTTGGTGTCAAGGGATTGATCTGCCGTTAGTGCGATGATGAATGCCCGTCTGGGGAAGATAACTTCCGCAAGGTTGACCCCGGAGTCCTCCCGCTCGTTAGAATTAAGCTTCTTCTCTTTGCCTGACCCTGTGAACCCAGGTTCGATTTGCATGCCGCTTTCTGGTGCCAATGCAGCTGTAAGCCATTCATTCTCCATGTGCCGAATGACTCGAGTAGCCTCGTATCCGTCCATACGTGGCATCTGATTCAATACGAGGTTAATACCCAATATAGGAGAGGAGAGCCGGTGATGGCGACGATAACGAAGGGGGAGGGTAATTACCTGTAAATCCATAAAAATCAGATTGTATTTGTTTTCCTTGTGCATCTCGCAGGCAATCATCCCATCAGCGGCAATGTCGATGTGTTCCACCCCAAGTTTCTTGAGCTGGAATTGGGCGAGTTTTCTAGAAAGAGTGGGTCAGAGAAGAGGCCGCTTTGGCAGTGACTGTAGTGCTAGAGGCTACCTGTTGATGGAGTTGTCATCCACCACCAAGACCTTGGGTAAAGCGATGTTCGTCTTGGCGGACGTCGGCTTCAAATCCACAGTCTTGTTGGCGATTGCAGGCTTACCAGGGCTGCGTTTCCTCCCGTTAAGCGAGGGGGATCGTGGCTTCTGGCTTATATACTCTACTGTATCCGAGATGCTGACGCGCTTTTCCCCCACCGGGGAGGCGGGTAAGGCATCCGACGGCACGAGATTTTTAATCAAATTCAGGCTTTCAGGAGAGGTGGCAATCTCCTCGGAAGTGAATTCCTTGGGTGGGGATGTTATCTCTCCCCCCAAAACAGATGTAGGAAGCTTAAGTTTACTGGCCGAGAGTCGGCGCTCCGGGAGATGCTTGCTATGTACAGAATAGGACGGGGCCATCCATTGCTGGTCGTCTTGCTTTAGGTTGCATATGAGGTCAATCAACTCTCTCTCAGAAACTGGCTTCCGGCAAATTGATACATCGTAGTACTGCTTGATACGGATCGGAATGTGCACCTTGCTGGCTTGGCCGAAGGCGTAGAAGAAAATCAGGGTCGGCTTGTCCGTTTGCTCCTGTGTGTCACCCTGGTCCACCATCTCAACTTGGGGTTTCTCGGGCTGATTGCGTACTAATGAGCGACAAATGATATCCAGCCATTCCTCAACATCCACTCCAGCCGCTTCCGCTGGAGTCGTTTCGTCCTTCGCCTGCAGCGAACGGTGCTTTTGACCAGGGCTGAGATCGAACAGAAGGATCGAGTCGTTGCTACAGAACGACATGGATTTCATGCTAGGCACGGTAATGTATCGCTCGTTGGTATCCTCACTGTGCTCCTCAAGCATCAAATGGCACGAGGACACGCCCCAGGAATCCTGGACAAGCTTGTACAGAAATGATTCGAAATATTTGCTTCTGGAGAAGATGAAAAAGTTCCGGTCGTGAAGCCTCAACGAGGTGCCGTTATCCGCATCGTAGAGCGGACTGGGGTTGCTGAGAAACGCGGGCAGGAAGTGGGTGGTGGTGGGGAGCGGGTTGATATGTGAGCTCTCCACTTCCCCGTTCTTCTGCTTTTCTAGAGGGATGGAAAAGCCGAAGACAGACCCTTGGCCAGGCTCGGATTGCATCAGCACTTCTCCCTGCATCAACTCCGTCAGTCGCTTGACCTAAGAAAAGAAAGGGCGGCGTTAGATCGGCATTATCAGGTGGGCGGCTCCGTCGTAACTTACCAGAAACAGCCCCAGCCCGGTTCCAGATTGGACCCTGGTGTTGTAGCCGAAGTTGCTACACAACAGCGATTGTCAACAAACAAGTTACGTCTGATGACGCTAGACGAGATTCACTAACCTTCCTTTGACCTGACTGAACTCCTTGAAGAGCTTGTTCTGGACCTCATGGGGAATTCCAATCCCTAGAAGTCAGCCGGTGAGTAAAGCGCGATGCGACGTATCAGTGGGATCGATCCGACATACCTGTGTCCTTCACAAGACAGAGGATCCGGGTGGTGTCCACATCCTCGGTCTGTACTTTGAACGATACCTCAATGTACCCGTTCTCGGTGAACTGGTGGTGGAAAGTTCATTAGATGTTGGCGGCCATTAGGATGGAAGCGACAGCATGGTGGGGGAGGGAATTACCTTGACTGCGTTGGAGACCAAGTTACTCAAGATCTGCCGTATACGACCTAAGACGCTGGCGGGTTAGTGACCGAGGAACTGCTACGCGCGCACCGTGGGCCGGCCAATCGAGCAGGAAAGAAGACAAACCTGGATCGCCATGGAAAAGGCAGGGCATGCCACGTGGGTAATCGAGCAACAACTCAAGACCTTTCTTGGACGAGAGCCCGCTCATAATGTGACATGTGTCTACGGCTAACTCATGGAGATCAAACTCGGATTTAGAAAGGACCATCTTATCAGCACCTAGCTTACTTACATCCAAAATGTCGTTCAAAATAGCAAGTAAATTTCTAGATGCAGTGTGGACCATCTTCATGCTGGCCCTCGACTCCTCCCCCACCTTGGAATCGGTGAGGAGAAGCTCGGTCCACCCGAAGATTGCCGACAGTGGAGTTCGAAGCTCGTGGGACACTTGGGATACAAACCGGGACTTAGCCCTCGAGGCGTCCAACGCCTGCTCGCATATGTCCACCAGCTCATCCGTGCACAGGGTTTTGCTGAAGTCGTGCAGGATGGAGAGGGCGCATATGAAGAATATGTTGACTGAGTAGCCAACCAACACAAGCAGAGCCTGCCTCTCACTGGCGGCGCTAGGGACGGCCTGCAGGCTAAGGGAGCGGTTCCAGTAGAAGTAGAGGTTCTCTAGGATGCACAGGAAGGCGACGACCACCCCAGCGGTTCGCCCGATGATCATGACCGCCAGTAGCGGAAAAACGTGGCTGCAAGCCGCACCCAGCACCACAAACCCCCCTTCGCCTTGGATGGTGGCTGCGCTCACGAACATCAAGCACGCCAGCAGCAGACTCCCGGCAATGGTGGTGGACTTTGTGCGATGCAATATGACCGGTATCGAGGCGCATAGTATGGGCATGGTGGGGAGGTACCGGGTTTGGGGCGTGGTGCCGAACTGCAACCACCACACCAAGGTGGTCAGCAGCAACACCACCGAGAAGGTTTTGACCAGGAGATACCTCATGGCCACATCCGCGCTCACTTCCGGGGATATTCTGGGGTAAATGAACCATCTTCCTAATCGGCGCAGGTATGTTTTGT
This sequence comes from Basidiobolus meristosporus CBS 931.73, assembly GCA_002104905.1. Lineage (NCBI taxonomy): Eukaryota > Fungi > Basidiobolomycota > Basidiobolomycetes > Basidiobolales > Basidiobolaceae > Basidiobolus > Basidiobolus meristosporus. The sequence goes on along the minus strand of MCFE01000021.1, from coordinate 202,810 downwards.
ACGTAGCTCGGTTCGCTTTTGGATCCTCTCGAACATCAAGAGTCTCCATGGAAGTTGGTTGGTTGCGAAGAGAGGGTTGAATAGAGCAGGGACTGGATGCAGTAGTGGCGAGTGTGCGGGCAGCTGTGGAGATGAATAAGACAAGAGAAACGGGGATTGTTGGCTCGGAATGGTTGGGAAGCTGTGGGCCTGGAATTGGTGTGTCAAGAGATGGAAGGGAGGCTGCTAAAAGATTGGAGCCTAGGATGGTGAAATGATCATATTAAAAAGGAATTACGTAAAATAACTTAAGAACCATGGCGAAATCCAAGCATTTCAAGGGAATTTTGGTGGATTGTAGAGGCTGGTGATAGACAAAACACTGATCCACGGCTAGATTGCCCAATGGCGTGCGGTGGACCAGATCAGAGTCGGGTAGATCTGTAACAAGCGCAATATCCTGAATCAACGGGAGGATTGAAGCTAAAATCGCTGCGAGCGTTGACATAGGGCTGTATACCATTCTGACATCTCACGTAAGACCCCCTTGGCATCATGGCACCAGCATTGGGCAGCTCTCGTGATCGGCCTCAACAGCCGAGCTGTTCGATACGGGCAGGATGAAACACAGTATCGCTCGTTTCCCGAAGCAGCAGTTCAGATTGTAAGGCTGGTGCGACACAGTTCATTAAGACCACGGCGACCGAAAAGGCAGCCACGGTGTCATTAGCACCAAATTCACCCCCCAGCATCGTCTCACAAATCTCAACAGAACACACTCCCATCACTTACATATACAGCCCTAGGCCGATCTCATCGAAGATGTTACATCATCGATGATGCATTGCAGATACAAAAGGGACCCTATGGGCGAGGTAACCCTGTCGCAGCAGGTCAGGCTTCCCTCGCGATGTGGACTGGCAGTGTGCCTTGCCTGAATCAAAGGGGACTCCAGCATTCATGGATTCGTAATCCATCATCATCTCCAACAGCCCGTACGCTTGGCGTTGGGTGGTCATTGGCCGCTTCTCTGGCCAATGGATTCAGACCAGTCTTGGCACAAATCATCATGATGTGCCTCCCATATTGTTGGAGTTGCATGCCAGTCATGCTGCAGCTTATGTTCCCGGTGGTTCTGCTCTTGACATCACAGCACAGCAGTGTGCGCTGACATGGATGAGGCACTGCTGTTATCCGCCCAGCCTGCACGGCAACGTGTCGTTTACCCCAAGCTGCTCGATTGGAGGGGCGTTGAGAGGGGCGGAGAGGATATCCTTCCGAATCGATGCTACGTGTAGCTTTTGTCCACTCACAACGGATTGGACACCCTCAAGCATATAGCCAGTAACACCAATTCCCTCAGAAGCCTGTCCCACCACGAGTTTGGTAACTCGGGGAATTCGGCAGCTTTATGTTCCAGGATACTTCGTAGCATCAAGCAATGCGTGGCCAATTGCGGTACCACGCGACATTCCCTATGGCCACCGTTGCTCTCCCCTCGGCTGGTTTTCGATAAATGGCGGAGTCCCGTGGGGTGACGATTGCCCCTAAGTGCGTCGGTCGCTCATGCATCAGCGCCTCATGGTAGTATGCGCAGGGGTTGTGTCTTGTAACCCGCTCCGCGATCGCTGAGGTGGGCAATGGGTGCGTAGCTTTGCAAGGATCGGTTCCAATAGGGTTACTATAAATTAGGGCTCTGGTGTTGGCCATTGCTGTACTGGTCAACTAGCAGCTAGTGTGCATCCAATCCATCGATCGAATATTAACGGTGCCCTAGGTTTGGTGCACTACTCTTCCTCATCCCCCATAGCGTATTCCAGCAGTGGGCCTTGCCGAATCCTGCCAGAGGAGGTGATCTCCCTCACCCTCGAAAGTTCTCTGCCACACTGTCCATAATGGGGTCTTGAGAGGATTTTCAGTATGTTAGGTTTAATTCAACCCTGTTAGTCGACCAGTAACATACAACGGAGATCTCGACCAAATACCATCAAATGAATGAGGTGTTACCTAATCTGGCAGCAATGCCACCGGTAGCCAGTGAATTCTCTCCTTACCACACACAATCACTATTAAGGTCATGACAACATAGTATTCTGATACAGGTCATACCAACAATCGCCACAGCCCCGAGCTGTGTCATTGGTGGAATGGGAGAAGATGATTCTATGATGTGTCCTAAATTCATATTTAGCTTAGTTGATGGTAAATCCGGTCATGGAAGTCATGCTGGTGGATGGAGTTGGGAAGTTCAGATTGTTCCTGAAGCAGCAATTCGGCTTACTAATCAACTCGAAATTGCTTACAATTCGGGCGATTGGCTCATCCTATCTGGTGCTTGACATCAAGGAGAGAAGTTCCCGGCAAAGCGGCCGAATGAATCTAGGGATGACATAATGCTTGACCAGCAATGGCCTTGATGTACCCCGGCTTATTTAGTGGTTTTGGCTACATTGCCCACACAAACCCATGCCAATGTTGGTTTGGTTGGAACTATCGATTGGTCACCAAGTAGTCCCTTCATCCCGATCTCACATGCGGCCTGTTGGTTTGACGCTGACGTTGGTTGGGAAATCTATCGGGCAACAGGATGGTTTCACCAAGCTTTCTTAGAAGCATGGTCAATTGGCCTTCCATACAATTACTCTGATTATACCTGTATCCAGTCCAAACTTAAATGATTTAACTCTAGCCAAAATCATGATCACTCTGACTATTATTGGTATGATTGTTTCCTGAAATGCGCGAGCTTCTCATCTGGAGTCTCCCTGCCTCCATAGAAGTCCGGCGGCCAAGTTCTCCGTGTGGTTTAGTGTGGTGACCAGTCAATTGACTAAATGTCATCTGTGGTTCGATGTCATGGTTCCGATGTTTTGCGGAGGTGTTGGGATGTCAGAAGGTCGTCAAGTCACCCCCACTAGCAGTTGGTGCTACGAAATCCTACCAAACAAAAGGGAGGCTGACATTGGCTACGGACTATGGCATCTTTTAATGGCCTGATACTTCGCTTAATTCCTTTTACAGTGATGCACATAACGGGCCTATACGAATGATGCGCTCTACTAGAAGGTCGACTCTACCTTCTGTATTTGCATGAAGGTACGGTGTAGTCCGCATTGTCCAAATTCCAGACCGGGCGAGTTGGTAGCATACTTGTCGTTTTGTATTGTCACATGTGACAGTTCTTGACCCTTACCTACGGTGTAGTCGTATGGCATTTTCTAATTTCATCCTATAATACAGAGTCCCCTTCAGCCCATCAAACTCACCTCAAATATTCGCATACTCGGACTCCATACTGTTGTAAAAATTCGTATTTCCACCTAAATATTCACCCAACTTAGTCACTTAGATCATTACCTTCATATCCTAGAGAATACTGACCAAATTCCTTGTTGGGATTTACTTAGAATATTTACCCAGAACATGAAAATTAGATAAGTTGTCCAAACAGCCCCAAACTTTGCACACATGTTCTTGGGACCTTCCTTAACCTATTCTACGTGTTTGTAATGCCAAGACCAGGTAAAAGTATAAATACTACTTTTACATTCAATAAATCATTAAGTGAAAACCACATAATCTACTTGTTCTCCCAATCACTTCCAATATCTCCAAGACTCTTACAACACATACAAGGTCAACGGTTCCCAAAGTCCCAGGCCCATCCTTAAACCTGCTATCACTGGCTTCTGATGATTTGTTTGTGGTTGGCAGGTTCAATGGTGCTTGAAGTATCTGAATGCAGCAGGTGCTTTGGAAATGGTTCAAAGTTAAATCACCAACTGATCCATGAAGATGATCAAATCACATGGACTTATGCTTGTGTAATGGCTTTAGATGAGCCATAGACTCTGAATGAGTGGGTCATACAAAGCAGTTAGGGGATTTGGAACTGGTTGGTACTTGAGAGTTACCTACTGCCCAAAATCAATTGGACACTTGTATGATTTGGCTGAAGCACCTGAGCAATACTTATTGCCAAAGTTTTGGTATTGTGATAAATGTTGGTGTGCTGAGTGAGCTGTCCAACTTGGGCTACAGAGCTTGATACAGGTAATCCCCATGGAAAGCATCCTGGGCCTTTATTATTACAAGTACTGTACCTAATGGATATTAAGATTAGAGCTTTTGTGGTTCAGCATGTTGTAAACTTTGGTAATTAAACCTAAATATTCACCTAGCTTGATCACTCAGGTCATAGTCTACAAATCTTAGAGAACCTTGCACAACTTCCTTGTCAAGATTTAGTCAGAATATTCTTACATACCATTAAGTACCCAGAGCTTGAGATACCTTAGAGTGGTCCAGACAGCCCCAAACTTTGTGCTCATGGTCTTGGGAACTTCCCTAAAATATTTCTACTTCAATTTGGTCTTGGTCAACCTGTTGCAATATTCTGATGAGTATTGAAAGTGATATGGAGGACTTGAGGATTTACATGTGATTCACTTGTAGATTTATTGATCAAAAGCATGGTATTTATACTCTAATAAGGTAGAGCAAACAAACATATAGTACTTGTTGATAAAGGTCCCAAGAATATGTGTGCAAAGTTTGGAGTCTCTTTGACAACTTTGAGAAAGGTCATAATATGGGTACCTGATAACTTGGTGAAAATACTCTTGGTAAATCCCAACAAGTGATTTGGTCAGGATAGAATGCATTTCACAAAGCAAGATATATGTGACTAAGTTAGCATGAGTATTTAGGTGACAACTTATTACCTACAACACTGTTACTCAACAAATTATCATACGCAATAAATACCTATTGAGAGTGTGCCATCTGTATTGAAACATATGAAATTTAACTATTTTGCATACTGGACTAATATATTATCCAGTGGCATATGAATTTGTGATCAACTTAGTTGAACAAGTAACTTGTAATCCAAAGTGCATACCTATTTGATAGTATGCCTAAAAATCAGAATGAAGTGATCAAAATACTAATCTTCATCTTTGATCTCTTGCACAGGCTTGAATAATGAGCTAAGCCTGATTGTTGGATTGTAATAGTGCAATATGGTCTCAGGGCTATCTAATGCTTTTTATTTGAGCAGAATTGGCCCATTTTTATTTAGTTATTTAGACAACTTCACTGTGTGTCGATATTAGGCTCAGGGACAGTGATTTTCAATATGTAGATGCTCTATGTGGTGAAAAATGATGACCTAAAATGGGACAAGTCAAAGTTTTATCATTTACACATGATGGAGATTATCTGCATTTCCTGGCACAGTGGTACATATAACATGGTCAAAAAAAAGCATTTGCTCAGCTCTGAGCCAGAATGGCCTACTCCCACTTGAGCCACATTTGTATAGTGATTCAGAACCACAAAAAATGATCTAGAATGGTCATGTTTGTCTTCCTTAAAGAGCAATAACTTTCTGTGGACTGACTACTTCATTTACCATAGATTCAAAGTCCATTTGCTTCTTAACTTACCCAGTTTGGTATAAGACAATACCATGAATGTAAAAGAACTTTCCAGAAGGAACTGGAATTTTATCATCAACTTGATTTGACCATCTCATGAAAGGTCAAGGATATTATGCAACAATGACATTCAGCTCCATACATAGCAGACATCAAGACTTCTGCATTAAATAATCTGCTCCAATATATATCACAATATCTGACAGATCCTGCTAGAGTTTCAAGGCTCTTCTGGGGTTTCTGGCTTGGGAACTTTGTACAAGAGGCTCCATGGAACATATCAGCATTGCCAGATAGTCCAAGTATAGCCTACATAGGTTTTTGCTCCATTTAGGAAGTATCCTAATTTGTGGTAGTAGTATTCTCCCATTTTTCTTCATTTTCTGTGTCTACTGATGACCTAGGGGAAATTCCTTTTGTGAGATGGTTCTGGACTTCCTAACAAGTGGGGCAGAAGCACTATCTTGCCAACTCTTTCAAATTTCTCCAGTATCATGAAGGGCTTATTTAGCTCAAAATGCCGCATGTACAACTTGGTCATCACTAAAGAGATATTGTTGAAAAGCAAATGCATTGCTCTCAGTGGAAAGCTTGTGCTCCAGCAGATACCTTCTATCTTAAGTATCTCTAGTTTCCATTTAATTCCACATTCCAGCCAATGGCTTATAGCTTAACAACTTTGTTGCAATTGCATGCTGACTTCTGTATGTTTTCTCTACAGGAGCATGGTGTTCTTAGTGTTAGTGTTTGGGTAATAATAATGTGTGAGAGTTATGGAGTAATTCCCTTGTATCTCACAAATTTGACAGCAATATCATCCATTGTGCCCAGAAAAGCCAGCTATCTTGCTGATGGATGGGGCATCCCCAATGCAGATAATAATATGCACTTTGACATGATGGTCATTTACAGTTATCCTGCTGGAAAGCATACAATATTCATCCAGCAATGGATACAGGTAGCTGTCCAGATTGGACAGTGATTTAGGCCCAGAAACCAGTGAGACTACCATCACATTTTGGCTTTGATACCGTAAGATAGTTGACAGATTCAGTTTGATTAGAATCCATGGCCAGCAGGATTTGCTGGTAGAGTACCTGTTTGATGATAACCCATCAAGTACCATGGCAAAGGCATGGTCAAACATACTGTGGTATCCAAGAGAAAAGTGTAATAAGACTCTTGAATGAGTTAACTGAACCTAAGTGACAACTAAGTTCTAGCATGGCTTTACCTTCAGGCTGGTAAACTATGGGGCCATCAGGAACTCAAGGCAAACCAGAATGTGTTGAACTACTGAGCTACTTGGTATCATTCAGCAACTAAAACCTACTTGACAACTCTGGACTAGTCTTAGCAACTATAGGCATAATCAACAGCCTTAAACTTTGCCACTTTCTTTCAGATCTATGATCCTATGATTATTTGCCTATAGTCAAGATCAAATTAGCACTTTACCAAGCATTATTTACCAACCCTGAGACTGTAAGAGAATGCTCCTGAGTGTTCAGAGACTCACCTTACCTAGTGTTACAGCTGTATTATATCTGCAAAGATATCAGTACAGAGCTTCAGTATCAATAAGCATCAGTTCAACCATTATCATTATTTCTCAATAGTTTCCTTATATCCAAACACCTCCTGTATTGCAATAGGTTTCAAGCCCCAAATGGCTTAATATATTTTATATATAAAATATACTAATAAACACAACAGTACTAACATCTTCTCCACAAAGACGCCATTTAATGGGAAGGACTACAGACTTTAGAGAATTAAGAAGAAGATCACCTTGCAGAAAGAAAGCTTTAGAGTATAGTATCAGGAAAGGAAGTTGAGCCCAAAGGAGCAGCAGGTGAAGCTTTAAAGCAGCAAGACATGGAGAGAAATGCCTTTAATGCCATTTGTAACAATATGCAAGATTCTTTCATTGGACAAATTTGTGCTTCTAATATTGCCATAGCAGCATGAGAATCCTTAGAGAAAATCTTAAGTGCAAAGGCAGTATCAAATAAGCTTTAATTAATAAGAAAGTTCTTCAACATGATGATGAGGCCAGAGGATGACATGCTACAACTCATTTTCCAAATGGAGACACTTGCCAAAAAACTCTAGAGTATCAAATGTTGTAAGAGTCTTGGATATATTGGAAGTGATTGGGAGGACAAGTAGATTATGTGTTTTTCACTTAATGATTCATTGAATGTAAAAGTAGTATTTATACTTTTACATGGTCTTGGTGTTACAAGCTTATATAATAGGTTAAGGAGGGTCCCAAGAACATGTGTGAGAGGTTTGGGGCTGTTTGGACCACTTTGAGAATCTTCATGTTCTGGGTACCTGGTATTTTGGTGAAAATATTCCAAGTAAGTCCTAACAAGGGATTTGGTCAGTATTCTCAGGGATTTGAAGGTAATGACCTAAGTGACTAAGTTAGGTCAGTATTTAGGTGGAATTACAAATTTTTACAACACTCTCACTGAGCTAAATGCTCATACTGACTAGTCCTAATTTTGACCTAAGATACTCAAACCTGTCTCTAGCTTATGGTTTTGTAAATGTGTCTGCAATCATTTCATCTGTAGGACAGTAAACTAAGCTAACTAAGTTATTCCCTATAGCTTCACATATGAAATGATGTCTAATATCTATGTGCTTGGTTCTAGCATGAAAAGCTGAATTTCTACCTAATTGTATACATCCTTGATTATCTTGAAATAAAGTGATAGGAATTTTTTGACATAGGCCTAAATCTGTAAAAAGCTTTCCTGACCACATTGCTGCTTTTGTAGCTTCAGAGACTGCCACATACTCTGCCTCTGTGGTAGAAAGTGCTACAGTTGGTTGCTTTCCTGAATTCCATGATATTGCTCCTTTACAGTAAAGAAAGGTGTATCCTGTGGTGGAACTTCTGTTTTCCAAATTTTGTCCCCAATCAGCATCAGAGCATCCCACAAGATCCTGTTCTGAATTCTTATAAGTGTATCTTAAGCAGATATTAGCAGTTCCTTTTAGGTATCTAAAAATTTGCTTAGCTGCTATAATATGATCAGATCCATAGTTCTGATTATGTTTGCAGATAACTACCACTGAATATGAGTTATCTGGACATGTTCCAAGCATGATATACATCAGACTGCTACCATAGATTGATAAGGAAGGTCAGGGCTTTCAGATAGCACCAAGCTCTCTTGATTTGGTTAAGTTCTGACCAAGTTAAGGATTGTCTCCATTGAGGTAGATACAGATTTACAGTCTTCCATTTTGTACTTCTTTAGTATATCTTGAATATACTTGGATTGGCTTAGGGTGATAGTCTGGGTGCTTCTGTCTATGGAGAACTTAATCCCTGAGTAGTAACTGAGTTCTAAATCAGAAAAGTGTATCCTGAGGTGGAACTTCTGTTTTCCAAATTTTGTCCCCAAGCTGCATCAGAGCATCCCACAAGATCCTGTTCTGAATTCTTATAAGTGTATCTTGAGCAGATATTAGCAGTTCCTTTTAGGTATCTAAAAATTTGCTTAACTGCTATAATATGATCAGATCCATAGTTCTGAATATGCTGGCTGACAACACCCACTGAATGTGAGATATCTGGACATGTTCCAAGCATGATAAACATCAGACTGCTACCATATATGGATAAGGAAGGTCAGAGCTTTCAGATAGCACCAAGCTCTGTTGTGTTGTATTCTGATTAGTTAGGGGCTTGTTCTACAATGTAGAGGCTAATCAACAATGTACAACAGCTTCCAGTATGCTAATACTGAAATAGTTTATTGGTAGTTTGATATACCGATAGAAGGTATAACTTTCACTAATTTCCTCAATCTTAGGCTCAAAATATACTGTAGGCAGTGTTTATCACTTCTACAGCAGTGTTCTGACCTACTGTTGACTAATCAGCTTATTTACTTTTATAGTAACTTTTCCTTATTTTGAAGTCACTTTCCTTTCTGAGAAAAATTTCCTAATATGGAAATTCTGAACTCCCCTTTAACCTAAAGGGGTGTGTTATAGAAGTCTCTAAAGGGGTGTCTTTAGAGTAAAGGGGCTTCTTGTAGTGGTCTCTAATATGGACTTTACACTAAAAGGGTGCCTAAAGGGGCTTCTTTAGAGTAAAGGGGTTTCCTAATGGGGTCTCTAAAGGGGTCTTTAGACTAAAGGGGTATCTAAAGGGGTGTCTTTAGAATAAAGGGGTTTCTTAGAGGGGACTTTTCCAACAGAAAAGTGGTAGCTTCTTGTAGAACTTAGATTGGATTCTTGTGAGCTTTGCAGTCTCTTTACTAATGTAGTACCTATCAAAGTCGGAATACTCAACAGTGCAAGTGATGCAGGGGAAGTCTTATAACCTTTAAACTTGTAATTGTAGTGTGGAGATTCCGGAAAGAGAGGCTCCCTCTTTATTTTTCAGCTGGGGAAGTCATATATATGTGAATTTTGAAGGATCAAAGTTTTTGGGCAATTGCGCAAGCAATACACATGATACAAAGCTAAAATTTTGCAGTGGAGCAGATCGGACATAGGCACAGCACCTGTGAAAATCGCACGTGATTTGATTGGCTGGTTCAAAAGTTACACGCGATCAAAGTCACCCTAGTAATCCTAGCAATAAGGCTTAGTATATATAATAATTGGACTCTTTTGGTCATAACTCCTCAAGTACTGCTTCAAATGAGCTGTAATTTGAAACATGTGTTGGCTACTACGTGTTCTGTATGACATAATATTCTTGGGTGGATTGTTTGTCAGGGTCTGGAGCATTTGCTCTTCAAAGTTGGAAATTCTTGATCTTTCACTTGTGTGTTACAATAGCAAAAAGTAAAATAAAGAAATGAGTGCAATATTGGTTTAGAGATATTTTAGTAATGGAATACTTTCCATTACCACAAGTCTCCCCTAACTTTGAGAAATAATGCCCTCATTATTACTTCTGATATGGAAGTTCTTCAATCTGTTACCAGGTTGTGTCAGTGCAAGTGGTGTACTGTCAAGTTCTGCTAGTTTGTAAGATCCGTTTTTGTTTGCATGTATGATCTTGTAGGGACCTTGCCATTGCATATCCAGCCTGGATGCCTTGTTTCTTTGGCTTTTTGGGTTGTGAAGTAGTGTCAACTCACCTACTTCTAACAATGTTTTTCTTAGGCATTTATGAGCGTCAAAGTACTCCTTGCCAGCCATTCTGGATTTTTTCAGGTTTTCTATTGCATTCTGTTGCAGAGTGTGTGCTTGTTGAATCTGTTGTACTCTTGCTAGCAATAGCTCTGATGTTGTCATGGTTGGTTTCCATGGGAGGGTAAGCCAACTCTCAAAAGATATGTCTATTGGCAAAACAGCTTCATGTCCATATATTAAAAAAAATGGTGTATACCCTGTACTTCTTTTTACCGTAACTCTATCAGCCCAAATTGCTGCATGAAGGTTATTTGCCCACTTGTTGGGTTCTTCATAGCTAAGCTTTGCTAATGTGTTTGCAAAAGCAGAATGTCCACGTTCAACTGGTGAATTTGCCTGTGGGTGATATGGCGTAGTATGTATAAGCTTGGTTCCATGCTTTGTTGCTAGTGCTTGTATTTCATAAGATCCACATTCTCCATTGTCTGCAATAAGGGTGCCAACTGAACCATGTCTGAGATATACATCTTCTTTGAGAAATCTTGCTACTGCTTTTGCATTGGCTTGTTTCAGCATTCTAGCCTCTATCCAACCAGCAAAATTATCACAACAGTCCACCACATACTTATACCCAGCTGTTGCCCTTGGTAAATGTATAATATCTACATGTGCAATTTGCCAAGCATAAGATGTGTATATACTGTGAAGTGGTTCATGCATCTTTTGGTTGTCTCTTCTTTGACATGCAATACATGATTTCACATATTCTTTTGTGTCAGTGTACAGTGTTGGCCAAAAATACCGTAAGGAGATTTTTGCATATGTTGATGTAATTCCCTTATGACCTCCTGATTCAGATTCATGCAATTCTTGAATGATCTTCTCTTGATCATGCTTGTTATGTATATACCGTCAAGGAACTCCATGTTTGCTTTTTCTGAAAAGTGTGCTGTCATACAGTATAAACTTCAGAGCCTTCCTTTTAAAATTTGTGCGTTGATTTGTGGGAATATTAGCAGGAACTTTGAGTGATGTAAGAAATTCCTTGATTTGTTGATAATTGCTTTGTATCATATGTCTGAATGAGAATCCAAGACTAGTGTTTTCAAGACACTCATCAATCTCATCATCATCAGTTGAGTACGGTGAATTTGGTTGCTTTCTAGATAAGGCATCAGGTCCTTTGTGATTGGCTCCTGGTATGTGTTGCAGCATAAAGTCAAGGATCTGGATGTATGATATCCACCATTGTGGTGGTGTAGAGGTACTCCTGGGAGAAGCTACACAACTCAAGGTGTGTGAGGTGTCTGATGGGTGCAATAACCTCTGGGTCTAAACTGCTGGTGTCTTTGTCAGTATGTCTCTATGGTAAAAGCTCCTGCTTCTCTTGCTTCCTAGGTGCTCCAAGTGTCTCCAAAGACCTCTGTGTGTCTTGTGCACTACCCTGAAAAGCTCCTTGATGGCAGGTCTGAGATGTACTGTTGAAGGCAGGTGCAGTGATCAACTGCTAATCAATAAGGTAGAAGTGTTACTGATAGAAGGGATGATTTATTGATGAGGGATTGCTTTCCCTTAAATACTTTTCCTGATTGCCAAGTGATTACTAATGACAAGGTTCTAGAAGATTCTAGGTATCAGTGGAATTCTTGATGACATCACTATGAGCTAAAAATATGCCAAGAATGTCCTGGAAGGTTCTAAAAGGCACAGCACTCTCAACCAATCAGGAATCAGTAGTCTGAAACCTGTGCAACATAGAAATACCATATATGGTATTGAAATGGTAGAGATGGTAACGCAGACCTAGGTCATGTGTCACGGGTACTGACGCGGGTACTTGCCTTATATAGATACATCTACTGATCACAAAGCTGAATAACATCTGGGATAACTAATGCTAATAACTAATCAGGGTAAACATCATATGGGGATAATACTGATAATATGGGCAAAAGAAGAATGGGATAATACTGATAAGATAAAATATGGATAAGTATATCATAATGACTATATGAATAAACTTGTCTGTGGGAGGTATGTTTACCCTACCACACCGTGCTAGAATAGGATCAGGCAAAAGCTCCAACTTATTCAACATTCCTAATAATGGCTTGGCATCAACCTCCAGTGTGAAGTGTACTCCTAATAAGTATGGCTTTAGCTTTTTGAGTACATAGAGTACTCCCAGTGCTTCTTTCTTGATAGATGGATAGTTAAGCTCATTCCCTTCAAATAGTTTACTAAGATATTTGCAAGGTTGTCAATGATGATCTTTCAAAACTTTAATCATGATTCCACCAGCCCCAATTCCAGAGCTATCAACTGATACAATGATTGGTTGTGAATCAATAACACTGTAGTCTATAGCTGCTAAGACAGGTGGCTTTAATAATGACTCAAGCAATGTCAACATAGCATTTGCCTGTTCCTCATGCCATTCAAATTTCTGGTTTTTCTGTAATAACTGAGTCAGTGGCTTAGCAATTTGAGCATAGTTCTTGATCCAGATTCTGAATAGACCAGTAAGTCCTAACAATTGTCTGACTTGATGAATATTCCTTGGTGGCTTCCAATTCAGTGCCAATGAAAGTTTTGCAGGATCAGGCAATCTCCCTTTTTCAGTAACAAGTTCACCTAGAATGATTGCTTTGTTGTAGCCAAACTTGCATTTGGCTCCTGATACAGTCAGACCAGAAGCTTGAAGTTTCTTCATGACCCTTTCAACAGAGCATATGTGATCATAAACATATCTTGTTACTTGAGGTAAGACATGCGATGTATCTTTTTCTCTGGACTTATCCTTAACTGCAATGTCATCAAGAAATGGTTGGCATATTTCAGGGAAACAGTCATCCAAAACTCAAATCATTGCACATTGATAATTTTGGACAGAGTTTGTCCATCCTTGAGGAATTCTTGTCATCCTTATGAGTCCTATTGGTGTATCCATAGCAGTGAAATCTCTTGAGGTAGGATCCAGAAGTATTTGGTCATATTGTGAATAAAGATCCAATGTTGTAATCAGAGGATATCCAGTAAATGACTCAATATACTCATGTTGTATGGGTGGTTGCATAGCATCTTTGATGGTGACCTTATTCAAATGCTGTACATCTTGAATAAACCGTAGACTTCCATTTTTCTTCAACGGTGTAAACCAGGGATTGCAATAAGGTCCATAGCTATATTCAATAGACTTGTTCCGTTGGATAGTGCCACATTGAGCCATGAGTGCCAAATGATGCCATAGTGTGCCAGGGAGGCCATGTGAGCCTAAACTTGGCCACAGAGTGTGAAACATAGCGCTTCATCTTCATGCAAAGCAGCCCCTGTGTTTCACACATTGTGTTGGAGAAAATCCATTTTTTGACCATTTTTTTTGGATCAATGTTGTGCAGGATGTGTAAGAGCACAGGAGTGCTGAAGACATGCACCAGGTACTCAATACCCATGGCACTCTGAAACTAGCTCCTGTTGCTTGTATCATGTCACAAAAATGAATGGCACTATCTTGGTCCACTGGTACTATCTGGCACTATAAGTGCTTTGTATGGGTCTTACTTTAGGGCTAATATTTAAATATAGTGCCAGATAGTACCAGTGGACCAAGATAGTGCCATTCATTTTTGTGACATGATACATGCTACAGGAGCTAGTTTCAGAGTGCCATGGGTATTGAGTACCAGGTGCATGTCTTCAATTATTCTGTGCTCTTACACATCATGCACAACATAGATCCAAAAAAAAGGTCAAAAAATGGATTTTCTCCAACACAATGGGTGAAACACAGGGGCTGCTTTGCGTGAAGATGCAGAGTTATGTTTCACACTCTGGGGCCAAGTTTAGGTCTACTATGCCTCTCTGGCACGCAATGGCACTATTTGGCACTCATGGCTCAATGTGGCACTATCCAATGGAACAAGTCTAATGACTCCACATTGAAATCTTGATTGTAGCACTTCAATTACTTTGTTCAATAATCTTGAGGGAATAGGATATGATCTCAGTGCCCATGGTGTATGTTCAACGGTATGGATCTTAACCGGTGGAAATAGCTCTGTGGATAAACATCCTCTTTGTGCATCATTAAATGCAAAGACATTGTCATAGCATTGTAGCATAATCAAAAAGAGACTTTTCTCCTCAGTGGAAAGAGTAGTCCCAATAGCCAACTCCTTGAGCTTCTCTTCTGTGAGTTTGATTTTGTCATATTTGTGCAAAGGCTCCATTTGAGGATTGTTGTGGGCAGATGGTGATATTCCAGTAGATACTGGCTTTGCTTTCAATGCAACTGGCTTATACTTGGTATTTGTCTTACTTGTTGTCAATGGAATGAAGTGTTGATCATAAAACAAAATATCCTTATGAACCTGTATGTTTTGTACTGGAATGGAGTCTGCATTTCTTGGATTATTCTCTTCTGCTGCACAAAAGGTTGCCCTTCTTTTTCAATTGTCAGATGTGATTGTCAGCCATAAGCTTCCATCAGGTCTATTACCAGCTTGTAGAAGAGATTTTCTCTCATATGGTTGTCCCAACAATACCTCAAAAGTGGGTCCATTGGCAACAATGAAAAAGGGAGAAGTGACCCTGATTCCTCCAATTTCAATTGGTACAGAGTGACAAAGTCCAAGCATCTTCTCAGTTGCACCTGTAGCAGTTCTCATATCCCAGACAACTTCTGTCAATGGCAATTTGATTTTTTCAAAATTCATAGCGGTGATAGCATTGATATCTGATCCAGAATCAAAAACACATTCCACTTCAACATTGTTGATTGTAGCAGCATAGCTTCCTGTTGTAATAGAGTAAAAGGCTTTTTTGACTTCAAATTGTAGTTGTGCACCTGATAACATTGTTGATGACTGTTCTTGATAATTCTTCAGGATATCTTTGTTCATAGGCTTAACCATTTCTGGTAGTAGTTAACTGAGATTGTTGATGGTGGTGAACATTTCTTGATTTGTAAGTTGTGGGAATGGAGATTTCCAGAATTTGTCGATAACTTTCTGTGTAATTGCAGTAGTGTCATACTTAGATTGAGTTTGCAAGTGTTCTTTTTGGATTTTTGATGTTTCTGGCTGTACTGGTATTTCAACAGTTGGCTGATTTCTTTTGTTGGTACACACTTTTTTAGGATTGTTCTCTGTAGAAACATACTTTCTCTTATCAACAAGGCAATTAAACTCTTCAACTTCCTCTTTTTCCATTAGATATTCTTGGACCTGCCCTGATGGATCTGATATTGTGAGTACGTAACGTTCATTGCTTGGAATTTCTGCAGTCCTTTGGATTTGTATGAAATTTGATGTCTTGGTGCTTTTACTTGATTCTTCTTGAGCAAGTACATAGGACCTCATTCCACCATAACCTCTGTTGATAGGCAAGGGGTTTCCAGCAATATCACAGATCTTCCCATAACAATCAATCATAACCTTATGACTGTCAATATCAATATTCAATATTTGACAACCATAACAGCTATGCTCAGCAGATTCACAGTACACATAATATTTGGTTTGCTGTGGATAATTACTGGTTGTTTTGGGATTTTCTGGTCTTGCCTTGTTGATGCTTGATGATGGTACACTTTGAGAGTCCAACTTAAGCGTCAGTTTTCCTAATGCATCAATTAAATCATTAACCTGATCACTTTGTGGGTTATTTGTACAATGAAGAATTTGTTTAGCTGGAGTGGAATCTTCATTTGAATATTAATGGAATCCATGACTTGTCTCCCTGATTGATAGTTTAACACCATTTGTTTAACATTGTTGTAGGAGCTTGTAGCCTGAACTTGGTGGCTAATGGCATTACGTATTTCAGGAGGCATACTCATCAGAAAATAGTTTCTTTGATAAAATCTTGGAATTCCAATAGCTGCTTCAACATGCCTTGCTTTTGACTCAAACTCTTGAATGTACTTCTGCAAGGGTTGGGTCTTGTTATAAGGCATTTCTAGCTCATTTAGTGTAACAAACTGTGCTTCCTTTTGGTACTCAGCTAAAATAGCTTGTTGAGCAGTGTCCCAGTTATAGTTAGTGCCAACAGATATCTTAAATGGATCCAAACTTTGTAAGAATCTTGATACTTCAACTTCACAGAGAAAGGGAAACAACTGGATTTTGTTCTTGTGTGATAGCTCAAATGCTGCAGCTATATTGTTAAACTCTTCTAGAAGCTCAGTAACATTCTCTCCTGAGAATTTTACTGGAATGGCACCTTTAAAAGTGGCTATTAACTCTGGGAGTGGTGTATTGGTCATTCTTGTAACGTTTCTTGATGCTTGTATAGTGAAAGGTTCAAACTACCCAGGTCCTCCACCAAATTCTTATTGTGCTGTATTCTGATTAGTTTGGGGCTTGCTCTACAATGTAGAGGCTAATCAACAATGTGCAACTGCTTCCAGTATGCTAATACTGAAATAGTTTATTGGGAGCTTGATATACCGATAGAAGATATAACTTTCACTAATTTTCTCAATCTTAGGCTCAAAATATACTGTAGGCAGTGTTTATCACTTCTACAGCAGTGTTCTGACCTTCTGTTGACTAATTGGCTTATTTACTTTTATAGTAACTTTTCCTTATTTGGAAGTAACTTTCCTCTCTGAGAAAATATTTCCTAATATGGAAATTCTGAACTCCCCTTTAACCTAAAGGGGTGTGTTATAGAAGTCTCTAAAGGGGTCTTTAGACCTAAAGGGGTGTCTAAAGGGGTGTCTTTAGAGTAAAGGGGCTTCTTGTAGTGGTCTCTAATGTGGACTTTACACTAAAAGGGTGCCTAAAGGGGCTTCTTTAGAGTAAAGGGGTTTCCTAAAGGGGTCTCTAAAGGGGTCTTTAGACTAAAGGGGTATCTAAAGGGGTGTCTTTAGAGTAAAGGGGTTTCTTAGAGGGGACTTGTCCAACAGAAAAGTGGTAGTTTCTGTAGAACTTAGATTGGATTCTTGTGAGCTTTGCAGTCTCTTTACTGATGTAGTACTATCAAAGTCAGAATACTCAACAGTGCAAGTGATGCAGGGGAAGTCTTATAACCTTTAAACTTGTAATTGTAGTGTGGAGATTCCGGAAAGAGAGGCTCCCTCTTTATTTTTCAGCTGGGGAAGTCATATATATGAAAATTTTGAAGGATCACAGTTTTTGGGCAATTGCGCAAGCAATACACATGATACAAAGCTAAAATTTTGCAGTGGAGCAGATTGGACATAGGCGCAGCACCTGTGAAAATTGCATGTGATTTGATTGGCTGGTTTGAAAGTTACACGCAACAAAGTCACCCTAGTAATCCTAGCAATAAGGCATAGTATATATAATGATTGGACTCTTTTGGTCATAACTCCTTAAGTACTGCTTCAAATGAGCTGTAATTTGAAACATGTGTTGGCTACTACGTGTTCTGTATGACATAAAATTCTTGGGTGGATTGCCTGTCAGGGTCTGGAGCATTTGTTCTTCAAAGTTGGAAATTCTTGATCTTTCACTTGTGTGTCACAATAGCAAAAAGCAAAATAAAGAAATGAGTGCAATATTGGTTTATAGATATTGTAGTAATGGAATACTTTCCATTACCACTGCTCTCTTGATTAGGTTGAGTTTTGACCAAGTTAAGGTTTGTCTCCATTGGGGTAGCTGCTGAGCTATAGTCTTCCATTTTGTACTTCTTTAATATATCTTGGATATATTTGGATTTGCTTAGGGTGATAGTCTGGGTACTTCTGTCTATGGAGAACTTAATCCCTAAGTAGTAACTGAGTTCTCCTAGATTGGATATCTTGAACTCCTTAGATAGGCTGGATTTAGTCTCTTCCAATGTTGCTACATTATTGGTGGCTATAATAAGATCATTCACATATAGAGCTAATAGAGCTGGATCTACTCTATGTGGCTTACAGTATATACTATTGTCAGCTTTACTCCTTTTGAAACTCAAAGATTCCATATAAATATCTATCTTGCAATTCCAGGCTCTTGGTGATTGTTTGAGACCATATAGTGATTTTTTAAGCTTCCAGACCAAATGGGAGCTATCTTGGTCAGCAAATCCATCATGCTGGTCTATATACATGTCCTCATCAAGTTCTCCATTCAAAAATGCAGCTTTTACAACCATTTGATGAATAAAAACTCATATTTGGCTGCAATAGCTAATATTAATCTGATGGAATTAAACTTGGCTACCAGTGCCAAGGTTTTAGTATAGTCAAGAGCCTTTGTTTTGGAGTATCCTTTGGCCACAAGTCTTGCTTTGCATCTCTCAATTGTACCATCAGCCTTGTATTTTGTCTTGAAGACCCATCTGCATCCAATTGATTTTTGGTTGATTGTTAATTTGACTGAGTCCCAAGTTTGATTTTCCATTGGGACCTGATATTCCTCGGTCATTGCAGATCTCCAAAACTTTGTCTGAGGGCTATTTAGGGCCTCTTTTACAGTCCAGGGTTCATCTATATTGACTGAATAGGCATAGGCTAAGTCTGTCCCTCATTGATATAGTAATTTAGGCTATTTCTTGTTTGATTGGATCTCTGGGCATATGATACTGGAATGATCATTTCTGGGATATTCCTGGGCACTGCTTCAGGCTGCATCATAGTTGCAGAGTCATCTGGAGTGAAAAAAATCTCATTGTTTTGCTCTGATTCAATCCTGACAATTGATGGACTTGAGATCAGATTTTTGTCATCTTCTGATGTCATTTTTTGTGGAAATTTTGAATTTTCATCAAACAACACATCCTCAGACTTGATTAGCTTCTTTGCTTTGGTATTGTAGAGTCTGTACACTTTACTCTCATTGCAGTAACCCAATAATATGCATTTTACACTTTTTGGCTCATATTTTGACTGATTTCCAGGCAGTTTTTTGGCATATGTTGTACACCCAAATAATCTTAGATGTTCTGCACCTGGTCTGTACCCATAATATGCTTCAAATGGAGTAGAATCACAAAGTATTCTGTTGTAACTCCTACATTTAAGGTATACAACAGTAACAACTGATTCTGCTCAAGAATCATAGGATAATTTTTGATCATGGATCATAGATCTGGCCATATCTACTATTGATCTGTTAGCACATTCTACTACTTCATTGTGCTGTGGGGAGTATAGTACAGTAGTCTCCTGCTTTATCCCATGAATTTTGCAGAGGTAGATGAAGAGTTTTGAGGTATATTCTCCACCATTGTCAGAGTGTATTTTCTTGATTTTTTCACCGGTTTCTTTCTCCATCATGGCTTTGAGCTCCCTGAGCTTAGACAGAGCGTCTTCCTTTCACTCCATGAAGTAAACCATCAAGTATCTTGTATAATCATCAATAAAAGTGATTAAATACCTCATCCTGCCTGAGGATGAATTTTGCATAGGTCCACACAGATCTGAGTGAATTAGATCAAATTTTTTTTAGTTTTGATTAACCCAGAGCCCTTGAACAGTTTTGTGGCGTGTTTCCCATATATGCAGGCTTCACATTGCTCCAAATTTGCTGGTGGATCAACTTTTACTCCAGATATTAACTGATATTTGATCATTTTGTGCAAATAATCAAAATTGATGTGCCCAAATCTCCTGTGCCAAAGCATCAGTGTTTCTTCATTAAAATTACTTATATTGGCTTCCAAATATGATGGAAAATAAGTCAACTTGTCTAGATTCTGATCTCTGATACCCAAAGCAACATGAGCGCCATTTTGATGACTGATATTGCATGCAGAATTGTTAAAGTTGAAACTGAGTCCTTCTGCAGTAGCCTTGCTTACATATAGTAGGTTCTTGGCTATTTCTGACACATAGAGTACTTCCTTAAAAGTCAGTGTATGGCTTCCTTCACTGCTTCTGAGGCTTACTTGGATAGTTCCTTCTCCCACTGCATCAGGTGTTCTATTATCACCCATGAAAACCTTCTTAATTGGAACTACTTGATATTGGGTAAAAAGTTCTTTTTGGTGTGTAGAGTGTTAAGATGCTCCAGAATCAATATACCATGTCTGAGAATCCTTGTTTGGAGTCATATCTAGTGCAAATATGAATAGTCTATCTTCAGTTGTAGCAGCATTTCCATATTCAGACTTTTTCTGCTGACTATCTCTCTTTTTGAAGCACAAGTTTGAAGTTTACCCTTTCCTTTTGCAGTAGTTGGAAAACAGGTTGCTGTTGCCTTTGTAAGGTCTAGGGTACCTCTTTTATTGGTTATCATTGCTTATTAAAGCATTTTCTTCTTCCTTCTTATTGGCACTTGATTTTCTTAATTCTTCATCCACAAGCCTTCCATTTACATAATTGAAGGTCAAATCTTCAGGTTCAGACTCTGGGGCTGATACAAGGCCCTGAAACTTGTTTGTCAAGCTATCTAGGATGATAATTATCACATGCTCATCAGTAGTTGGTACACCCACAGATTCCATTTCATCCACCAGCAGTGTAATTCTGTTTATTAGATTTTTCATTTCTTCTCCTGGCAGCATCTTTGTAGTAAAGAATTTTTGTCTCAGAAACACTTTTTTAGCAGCTGAACATGCCTGGTAGGTGTCATCTAATGCCTTCCAGGCATTCTTTGTTGTTTTTACTCTTGAGCATTGAATTAGCAGTTTGTCTTTAACATTAAGGCAAATGCAGTTAAAGGCACTTTGTTCCTTCTTCTGGTATTTTAAGGCTTCCTCTCCCATATTTTTAGGAGGGCATTCATCTCCCATGACAATATCTCAAAGACCTCTTTCTTGTAGCAGCATCTTTGTCTTCACTTTCCACACTTGATAGTTGGAGCCCAAAGGTACAGCAGAAGAAGTGGTGAAATTTCAAGAGAAGGAGAGAAAGGCATTCAATGCCAAAAGCATCAATGTGCAAAATTCCTTCATTGGACAAATGAATGCTTCAAAACTGCCAAAGCAGCATGGGAATCCTTGGAGAAGATCCTTGAAGCAAAGTCAGTCTCAATCAAGATTTATTTGAACAGAAGTTCTTCAACATGAGGAAGAAGCCAGATGATGACAACTACAATTCATTACCAGAATGGAGACACTTGCAGAAGAACTTTACAGTATTAATGCTGGTGTAGATGATGAAGAAAGGATACTCTTATTGCTGTGGAGCTGACCAGACAAGTAAGAGCCACTGATACTTTCTTCTGAAAGCAGAGAAGATAATCTGACTTTAGAGTATGTATAAGGAGGACTGCTCCATGAAGAGCCTTGGGGTTCAGGGACCACATTATATGCAAGTTAAAATGCAAAATCATTGTGCCTGAGTATGTCAACATTGCTGAAGCTGATCAAACTAGCTTAGAAACTTGGCATAGAAGGCTAGTACACATGAAGGAGCAGAAAATGACCTAACTGGTGAAAAATCAACCTGTTTTGGGATTCAATTATTCAATACCAATCAATTTGAATGTCTATAGGGATGCTCCTATAGCACACCAACTAGGCAATGTTTTAGAAGCTCAGGGGGCATTCATGCCACCAAAATACTGGCTATCAAATACTCATATATATGTGGGCCTATTGGAACCCTGTTCTTTGGAGCCAAGAGATATTATATGATGTTTATTGATGACAAGATAAATTATACATGGGTGTACTTCCTAAAGACAGAGGATGATGCTTTAGATATGCTCAAGCACTTCAAGAACATGGCACAAGCAAAAACTGGGTGTAGGTTGAAGGTTCTTTGAAGTGACAATGCAGGATAATACTGCTCTATGGAGTTTGCAAAGAATTACTCAACTGCTGGAAATACTTTAACAGAGCAATGCCAAATAGACTCCACAGCAAAATGGAAGGGCAGAACATGCAAATAAGACAATAGCAAATAGGGAAGATGTATACTACATGATAAGGGAATGGACCACAGGTTTATTGCTGAATCTGTTGCTACCACAGTATGCATCAGAAATAGATGCCCTACAACAGAACTACAGGACTCTACACCCTTTAATGCATATACAGGCAAAACATAAGCCCTTCAGCATATTAGCATCTTTGGTAGTAATGCTTTCTATTGTGTTATGATCTAATGCCTGAGTGTCCAAATTAGACCAGCTTTTAGTCTAATCAATTAATTTCATGTTTAGCCTAGCAGTATATTAATTTTATCTATCATATCAGTAGTGCTAGTCAGCAGATGAATTAGTAGATCCTTGTCATAAGCAAATAGATATACTCAGTAAGATAGGATTAGGTGGAAATGATGCCACTAAATGAGTCATCAGATGCAACCTACATCAGGAAATACAATTGGTCTGCATTTGATTTTGCAAAATGTAAATAAGTAGCTGCTGGAACCTCAAGACAGATCAGTTCAAATGTAGGTGTATTCAATACTAGCTAAACTCCCAATTCCTTTACAACTCTTACATCAAGACTTGTAATTATCATATCTCTGACAAAAAACACTCAAAGTTGGAACCAAAAAGTAGAAAAGGGATCTTTCATGGCTAATGTAAAGATACTAAAGGGTACAGATTATGTGATGGCAAAATTGAGAAGCTGATCAAGAGCAGAGACATTAGACTTGCTCCATTAGATAGTGCCACATAGTGCAAGCCTGTTTATGGTGCCGGATTGATCTGGCACTATCTGGCACTATAATTTTTACCATCATGCCAGTGATAGGTTATAGTTACTGGTAATTTTACTTGATTCTACTTATGTTGCTCAGAGTAGTGCTTTCCTTGCTTTATTTACTCTACATAATGCTCCAAACACATCTCTCTCAGTGGATGTCTTCTTGTATGAATATACTGTGCATTGATAAGTATCTTAACTATTTTACTTATTCTGCTGTGCACTCCTATATATGACTTTCCTCTGTATTTACCTGCCAATATGCTGAATCTCTTCAGATATCCAAATGTATGCTCTACCATCACTCTGAAATGATTATATATCTCATTGTAGAGCTCCTGCTTCCTGCTAAGCACACCATTCCTTGGCTTCCTATAAGCTGTAATACATCCTAATCTCTGACAATCCTCTCCTATATAAGCTAAGTCTGCCATACATTTCTCCCCTCTACTGTATTCTGAATGATTCTCTACCCAGAGTGCTTTGTCATGCCTACTTCCAGTAAATGGCCCACTAAACCAGATGATGCTACCCTTAATGTCAGACAGTGCTTGAAGCTTCACACAGTGTGCCTTGTACTTGCCAGAATAAAAGTGCCTCTACCCTCTAGAAGGTCTGTTAATCCTGACTGGGAAGGTATCCAAAATACTCTTTATATGGAACCTGTTGCTGAACACTCTGGGATATCAAAGTCTATTGGAGCTTCTAAACCTAGTAATCCAAGCTTGCTCCAAGTCATTCATACCCTCAGCAAGGTGGTTCTCCATTGCTGTCAGCTGAGAATGAAAACTTCTAGGACTTTTGTTGCCATGGATGGTGGGATGAAACCTTGCAAGGCAATAGTTTTTGTGATAGCAGAGAAGCTTAACATGGGATCTCCTTGAGTAGATTGGGGTAGATGGACCACAGTACTTGGTATAGATCTCCTCTGGTTTGTCAAAAGGAAAACCGGTGGTAGTGATGGGATTGATAAGAAAACACCATTCAGATGAGTAAGTCATATTAAAATTGGTGAGGATTGTGCTGATATGATTTGATTCAATTTGGCGCAATCAGCTTTATTTATGTGATTTTCCATGCATTATGATTAAATCTCCGTCAATTGCCATGTGTCCCATCATTGTGTTGCAAAAGTCATCCTCAAACTATGACTGGGTATTTTTATTGATGTTTTACTCACAAGTCTTTAATCAAATAGGAGATTTGAGATTGATGTGATTTGATCCATGTCAATGCAATCCAAGATGCATCATGCATAATATATGGAAAATTCAACAATCACATTGTTTTCATATATATTTCATATAAGACCAGGTTGATGCCAATACACCACTGTATAAGTATCCAAATCTGTCACCATGGTCCCTATACCATGTCTCAACTCATCTTTAGTTCAACCCAGACAAAACCCATCCCCCAGCTCACAAACGTGGTCCAGACTGCAAAAGGCAATGTTAGATCTGTTTGAGTTCTTGCCAAATGATTTCAGTCTGGCCCAAGTGTCTATGATGAGCCTTCATACAGATATATGGGCACTACTCATTAATCTAGCACAACTAGATACCTTGGAGAGTTGACAGAGATGGAAGAACCTGAGTAGAAAGCTGTGGCATGAGTTCTACATCAAGATGCCAGCAGATGTATGTAAGAAGATATATAACAAGACAAGTATTGAAATCAAGAATAAGCTGAGCGTGAGGGGATTTGATGAGGAAGCCACGCAGGAACAATTTTGCATGCAATTTGCACAGTATGGGACAGACACATCTGTTTTGCCTTGATTTAGGGAACCAAAGAGATTTTGAATGAGTTTTTGCCTC
Source organism: Basidiobolus meristosporus CBS 931.73 (assembly GCA_002104905.1). Taxonomy (NCBI): domain Eukaryota; kingdom Fungi; phylum Basidiobolomycota; class Basidiobolomycetes; order Basidiobolales; family Basidiobolaceae; genus Basidiobolus; species Basidiobolus meristosporus. The sequence continues at coordinate 177,897 of MCFE01000021.1, read as the reverse complement.
AAATGACTGATGTATTACATGACATATTAGTAGAGCTAAGTGGCTTCCAAGAGAATATACACAGGACTCATCCAGGCAACAGTTGCAAAGTATTAGACAGAGAGTAAGTGAATACCTTGAGGAATCAGAAGGTGAGATTCAAGAGGAAGAATACAGACTGCAGGCAACATTGTCTAGATTGCGCCAGCACACCTTGCTGGATTCCTTACCATCCCTTGCAACTTCAGCACGCCAGCACACATTGGCCCAAACTATGCTAGCACCCTTTGCAAGAGCGCCCTGCATTGACTCAATGCATATTGAGTCAATGCATGCGCTTCAGAGCAAAACTGCCAAAACCCGCCAAACTGCTCAAAAAGACACAAGTCCATTGGAGCAGGCCAAGTCATGTCAACAAGTGGCATCACATCAAACTCGGCCAAGGGTTGTTCCAGCGCATTGAGTTGCATCTGCGCATGCCATTACACCTGACCATCTGCAAGTTTCTTCTGGTGAACTGACGGATGATGACCCACATGAAGTGCCTCCACCACCAGAGCCTATGGCAAGTAAAAGAGCGCATCAGCACATAGCACTGCAGGCTGGCTCAGTTGGATCATATGGAACAATTCAGCATGGCCAAGTTGCAGCATTGCACTCATCAACTAGGAGGCAAAATACAGACTACAAATACACAAGTAGCCAAGAGGATAGTCAACAAGGAAGTAGTTTAGGTGTGCAAAGTGAATCACTACTAAATGCTTCAGTAGTAATCCCTATGAGAAAAACGCCTAGGAGAAGATGATGCCTTTGCATTGAATTGCTATTATTTGTAATGATTTAAACAACGCATTTCTTTTTTGCAATCTGCATCAAGCCATCTCAAATCAGTGATCACTAAGTTTTTGATATAAACAATATTAAGGTTGTCTCACATTTGAGACAGGACCCCTATAAATAAACACCCTGCATATGTATACATCATCTGTGGCACCAGTGCAGCCATTTGATCTGATTTGCACCCATACAATTGGTTGTGTGCTAGCTATGACACCTTATCCAATCACCAGGATCAGGGATTTACTTGCTTAATGGGCAAAATGGGATATTTGATGGCAAATCAGGTAGCTTGTGTATGGTCAAAGAGCCAATTGGGGGCTGAAAGCTTTGAAATACTTTTGGACCAATTAACCACTGAGATACCATCCAATTGGAGTGATTGTAACTAAAATGGTAAGTATCGGTGTAGTTTATAGTGTGATACGCATTTATTTCCATTTACATTAAAGAAACATATCCAGATACTGGATTTTACCTACCATAATAGCGGTATCCAATTGCGTACATGGTGCAAACATTACAAGTGGGCACAATCATTTGTGCCAACCTCATTGTGTCAGAGTGTGCCATAGTGTGCAAGATCATCCCACATGGTACAAAATTGTCCAAGAGCAATCCTGCCTACTGGTAGCTACAATATTGCACCCAATTGCTCTTAAAGACTGCGGATTGCACCGCGTGCCTGGGCACAGTACAATGGAACAAGTCTATTGTATCTGTGAAGAGCTTAGATCCGTAAGCAACTAAGATCATTGGCTGACTGTTTGACAATGCAACCACTGCAACTGAGCAAGATTCATATCTAATGCAGCCAAATGCAGAATCAAAGTATACTAGTTTCAGATCAGTACAGAATATCCCAGTAAGGAGATCTACTAGAATAAGAATGCCCTTGGATCTTGGTGGCAGGCATCCAATGACCATGAAGAAGCTTCTCATACCATATGTGCTAGATCTCAGAATCTGAATCAGGCAATGCAAAGTCTAGATGCCCAAGGCTATTCCCAGATCCACAAACTAGACTTCAAGAAAATATTTGCTTTGGTAGCCAAATTTAACACCATTAGGAGAGTTCCAGCGCTGGAAGCTGTAAAGATTCTAGATCTGCACCAAGTGGACTTCAAAACAACATTCTTGAATGGGGTTCTTCCAGAAGGAGATATGATTTCTATTGGTGTTCCAGGTTCCATCATTCATGCATATATATCCACATTGATTTTTTAAATGTAACATTTTTTTGGATTAAACATTTAAATCTCACTACTAGATGGTATCTTTTTAAGATTCATAACAATAATTGTCCATGTCCCAAGATAACTTAAGTAAGTAAGCTTTATCTGATGTTGTTAAATCTGACAGCAGTAACCAGAAGGTTTTGTCAATCTATAAGGCCCCCATATGGTGTGCACACCTTATTGGCTTAAGTAGGCACCTAGAGCATGGTATTACATCATTTACACTTATATTTATGAGTTTGGTTCCTTTGCTGCACTGTAGATCACAATTTACAATTGGAGCAGCTTCAAAAGGGAATGCTTATTATGGTACTCTGTACAGACTACCTAACAATAGCTACAAGAGACTAGAAGGCACTTAAACAAACAAATCAGACTTTTCCATCAATTCTGATATCAAAGATCTTGAGAAAAGGAGCTCTCTTCTTGGAAATGAAGTCAAATTGAGCAGGCCTATGCAGGATATTTGTGCAGTCAGTCCAAGTATTACAGGGACATTATTAGATGCTTCAAATAGAACATTGAGGCTGTTGGTTAGTCTGACTGCAACCAGGACTAGTCCAGAATTATTAAGTAGATTTTTAGCTGCTGAATGATACCAAATAGTCCAGTACTTACACACTCCCCTCAACCAAATAATTTTTTAATCCTAATTCTTTTCTGAAACTCTCAAATTGTGGCCCAGCCAGTGGTTTTGTCATTATAACTGCCACCATCTTGTCAATTAGGCAGTAGACTAACTCTACTAAGGTACTTTCTACAGCTTCCCTTACAAAGTGGTGTTGTATATCTATGTGCTTAGTTCTGGCATGATCAGTAAGATTCCTAGCTGGTGAAATACAACCTTGATTATCCTTGTAAGTACATGCTGGCTCATCTGAATTAACACCCAAGTTTTTGAGTAATTTTTGTAGCCATAGAGCCTCCTCAATTGCTTGACAAGTAGCCATAAACTCAGCTACAGTTGTAGATAGGGCCACAGTTGGTTGTTGCTTGCAATTTCAAGTAATAGCTGCACCAGCATAAAGAATTGTCCCTGGGGTAGCTGCAGGCTTGCAATAATCAATTTTAAAGCATCTAAGAATGTTGCTGATGTACTTAGACTGATTCAGCACAATGTCCTGCTTAGGTATGTCAAATTTGACTCCAATCCCAAGAAAATAGCCCAATTTTCCACAATCTTTCACCTCAAACTTGCTGAAGAGATCTGATTTTGTCTGTTTAAGTACCTCCTGGTCACTTGTGGCTATTATTAGGTTGTCCACATAAAGGACCAGGATTATCACACCCTTTTTGAGCTGTCTCACATACATATTGTGATCTGCAGTGCTATAAATGAACACAATCTCCTCTAGATATATGTTGATCTTGTTACACCATGCTCTTGGCACTGACTTAAGCCCATAAGCAACTTCCTAAGTCTGCACACCTTATGAGGACCTTTTGGATTGGTAAAACCCTCTGGTTGCTTTATATTTAGAGTTACTTGCAGATCCACATTTAAAAAGGCTGTTTTGATGTCCATTTGGTGTAGATCTAGACTGTGTATAGCTTCCAGGGCTAGAACTGTCCTAATGGAGTTAAATTTGGCAACTGGAGCAAGTGTTTCCTTAAAATCTAGTCCCTGGATCTGGGAATAGCCTTTAGCCACAAATCTAGCCTTTTACTTATTAATGGTACTATTTGAGGTTATCTTGATCTTTTAAACCCTTCTACATCCTATTGACTTTCCACCATTTGGTAAGTCCACTAGTTCCCACAATTTTGCCCAGATTAGTAAATGGTACTCCTCCAGCATGGCTTGTTGCTACATTATTCTACAAGTCCTGATATAAGAGTTGTAAAGAAATAGAGAATTTAGCTAGTATTGTATTCACTAAAATTTGAACTGATTTTTATTGAGGTTCAAGCAGCTCCTTATATACATTTTGCCAGATCAATTGCTGACTATTTGTATTTCTTAAGGTTGGTAGTGGCTGATGACTGATATGATTGCATCATCATCACCCAATAAGATCCTACTGAATATATCTAATTCTGTCTGATAAGGATCTGATGATTCATTTGCTGACTAATGCTACTGATTTGATAGATATCATTGATATACTAATAGGCTAAGCATATTACTAATTGATTTGACTAAAAACTGATCTGACTTAATCATTCATGTGGAAGATCATAACAATTTTAGCATCTGGACTTTGCATTGCCTGTTCCACATTCAGAGGTTAAGCACATCAGGCAAGACAAGCTTCTTCATGATCATTGGATGTCTCCCACCAGGATCCAGGGGCATTTCTTTTTGTGGTAGATATCCTAACTGGGATAATCTGCTCTGATCTGGAACTGCTAAATTATCTTTAATATCTTGGAGAGTTAGGTAAATATCTTCCTCATTTGTTTTGATTGCATCATCAGGCAGCTAGCCAATGATTTCAGTGGCATTCTGATCTGAGTTCTCCTCAAATACAACATCTCTGCTCTTGATTAGCTTCTGAATCTGGCCATCATACACTCTATACCCTTTATTATCCTCACAATACCTAAGAGAGATCCCTTTTCTACTCTTTGGTTCCAGCTTTGAGCATTTTTTTGTCAGGGATGTCATGAAAAGCATCACTGCCAAAGATCCTTAGGTGCTGGGGGTTTGGTTTTCAGCCTGTATATGCTTCACAGGGTGTAGAGTCATGTAGTGCTATTATTGTGCATATATTATTGAGGTATACCATGGTAGTAACAGATCAGCCCAAAACTTATAGTCCATTCCCTTATCATGTAGTATAGATCTTCCCATCTTTAATATTGTTCTATTTGCACATTCTGCTACTCAATTCTGCTGTGGAGTGTGTGGAACAGTGGTCTGCCAAAGTATACCAATAGATGTGCAGTATTTTGCAAACTCCTTTGAGCAGTATTCCCCTCCATTGTCTCCTCAAAGTATTCTTATTTTACGCCCAGTTGGTGTATCTGCCATGTTTTTGAAGTGCTTAAATGTCTTCAAAGCCTCATCCTTTGTCTTGAGTAGGTACACCCATGTATATCTTGTCTTGCTATCAATTACCATCATTAAGTGTCTCTTGGCTCCATAAGACAGTGTTCTCATGGGTCCACATATGTCTGAGTGCACAATAGCCAATATTTTGGTGGTTTTGATGCATCCTGAGCTCCTGAAACATTGCCTAGCTTGTTTACCATATGAACATCCCTTACACACACTCAATTTTATTGGATTTGGGTAATTAGGGCCTAAAACAAGTTAATTTTTCACTAATTGGCTCATTTTCTGCTCTGCAATGTGTCTTAGCTTCCTATTCCATGTATCCCAGTTAGGTTCATCAATTATAGCAATATTAACATATTCAGATACAATAATCCTACATTATAACCAGTATAAATGTCATCTCTGATTCCCAAAGCTAATTTTTGTCCATTGTCACTCAATATTGAGCAGCTCAGCTTATCAAAACAAATTTTAGTCCCAAAGTAGTTGCTTTACTAACTGAGAGCTGGTTCTTAGCTTTTCCAGGCACATGGAGTACATTAGTTCTGTTGACATAGTCTAAAGTCAAATTGAGTTCCCTGCTCTCAAAAGAAAATATGAGCGGTTCATACTTGTCTAATAAGCCACAAAGCAGACAGTGCATCATTTCTTCATCATCTACACCAGCATTAATACTGTAAAGCTCTTCTGCAAGTGTCTCCATTCTGGTAATAAATTGTAGTTGTCATCATCTGGCTTCTTTCTCATGTTGAAGAACTTTTGTTCAACTAAATCTTGGTTGAGACTGACTTTGCTCTAAATATCTTCTCCAAGAATTCCCATGCTGCTTTGCAGTTTGAGGCATACATTTGTCCAATGAAGGGATTTTACACATTGCTGCATATGGCATTGAAGGTGTTTTTCTCCTTCTTTTGAAATTATTCCACTTCTTGTGCTATTCCTTGGGGCTCAGCTTCTTTTCCTGGTACTAGATTGCAAAGCTTTCTCACCCCAAGGTGGATCTGCATCTTGATTCTCCAAAGTCAGTAGTATTCCAATCAAACATATCCTTTACTGGGAGGATATTTGTGTTGTTCTGATGGCCGGTGGAAGTCATCTTTTGAATATATTAAGGCAATTGGGACTATTAACCTGTTGCAACTTATTAGGCAATTTGGATAACAGTTACTTATCAAAAAATAGTGATAATTGTTGAGCTGTTGTTTATTCATAAGGAAGTGCAGCATTACACTCTTGTAGAAGTAATACAACTGTAACACTAAGTAAGGAGAGCTTCTCAACACTTAGCAGTATTCTGTGACAGTTTCAGGGCTAGTACACAAAGCTTGGTAAGAGTGCTAATTTGATTGTGACTATAAGGAAATAATTATAGGATCATAGATCTGAAGAAAGTGCCAAAGTTAGAGCTATAGGTTAGTCCTACAATGACCAAGATTAGTCCAGAATTGTTAAGTAAGTTTTAGCTGCTGAATGATACCAAATAGCTCAATACTTGAACACTTACAAGGAAAGTAAAAGTGGTATTTCATCAGATAGAAACTCTACTAATCATGCCAGAACTAAGCACATAGATATACAACACACCTATGTCAGGGAAGCTGTGCAAAATAGCTTAGTAGAGTTAGCTTACTGCTAAACTGAGAAAGTGGTGGCAGCTAAATCAGCAAAACAACTAGCAAGGCCGCAGCTTGAGGATCACAGAGAGAAATTGGGATGAATTAGCTACTTAGTTGAGGGGGAGTGTTGAATTACAGGGCTATTTGGCATCATTCAGCAGCTAAACTTTCTTAACAGTTCCAGACAAGTCTTAGTCGCTAGAGGACTTATTTAAAGTCCTAACTTTGCCACTTTTGTTCAGATCAATCTTCCTATGATCATTCCCTTATATGCAAGATCAATTAGTACTTTTTCCAACTGTTAAGTATTAACCATGAGATGCTACAGAATACTCCTGAATGTTGTGTTGTAAAGATTGGGAATTCCACCTAAATATTCACCTTACTTAGTCACTTAGATCACCACATTCAAATCCTATGGAATACTGACTAAACTCCTTGTTAAGATTTACCTGGAATATTTTCACCACAATACCAGGTACTCAAAACATGAGAGTTCTTGGAGTTGTCCAATCAGCCCCAAACTTTGCACACATGTTCTTGGGACCTTCCTTAGCCTATCCCACATGTTTGTTATGCCAAGATCATGTAAAAGTATGAATACTACTTTCAAATTCAATAAATCCTGCAGTGAAAACCACATAATCAGCTTGTGCTCTAAATCACTTCCAATTGCTCTAAGACTCTTACAAAATATTAAAAACTCCCTCTATCTTGTGATATAGCTATATTGCTTCTACATGGGCTTAAATATTGTGCTTCTTTGTGAATAAACAATAGTTCAGCTACTATCTTTATTTTGTGATAAGTATTTCATATCAAAAACACTTCTTAAATTGCAACAAATTGTGCTTGATCTGTTCCAATAGCATTATCCTGGATTCAAACAAAAAAGTGGCTTTTGGGCCAGTGTGCTATGCCAAAAACATTTTGCAAGAATAGCAGAAGTTATGAAAGGCAGAAGAATAATGGTGTTACAGTCTAATACCAGCATATTTCTCAACAGCTTGTTATCAGCAGGGCAAAAGGCCCTTAATAATAGGCAATGCAATATCAAGTAGCCAGAGGTATGAATGATAGAGACAGTCAGCCAGAAGTAAATGCACAACTGCAGCAATAATCAAGGAGAATATGTAGTTCTTTACAAAAAGGACTTCAGCAAATTAGCAATGAAAGATCTGGCAGTGATAAAGTAAAAGGTAAAGGGCAAAAGCCTATCCAAGCCAGAGACATGGAAGTAGGAGAAAAAAGCTGCAGTTCCCAGCAGTTAATGCCATAAGCCTAGAACAGACTGAATCCCATCATAGTCAAGAAGAATACTAACAGAACAGTGGCTGTTTTCTCAAGAGATGGAACCCTGGCCAATTGAGGTGCACTCCAGTGATGTAGATGTGTTTGCAGAGAAAGGCAACTTGTCTATCACAGCCTTTGTGCCCTACATTGAAGACAAAGTGGGGGTCCCACTGGGAGACAAAGCAACAGTGACAAGTAGTCAGAAGACTATCTCACTGCCTGCAGTTGAGTTTGGGAAAAATAATAGGCATAGCAAATGGTTGCAGCACTTCCTCAAGAGCAGTTACTTAGAGTACACACTTTAATATTGCAAAGATTTATTGCAAAGACTAGCAGATGGGGTGCTAGAGCTTGCAGTGCCAGCTGCACACCATGATATATGGCAACTAGTGTATGAACAGTGGTATAAAGCTATAGGGTTTCTGCCAAGGTCATGGAAACAGAGTTTTACAGCAGAAGTACTTATTGAGTGGTGAATTTCAATGGAGTTAATTGATGAATGCAGGATTGGATGTAATGTTAGTGCCGGTGCTTGACCTTGCACTACTGCCTGAAGACCAAGACATGAAAACCAGTAAAGCAACAATGACATCAAGCTGTAGAGCTCCTGCCAAAAATAAAGAAAAGTGGCATTTTTGCGGAAACCCTGATTGAATGGTAGATTTTAATGAAGTTACTTGTTGATTGTGTTAAAGTATTCCTATTAGAGTTGTAGTAGAAGAGAGAGCTTGGCTAGCATTGTATTCACTAAAACAGGAATTGATTTTTGTTGAGGTTCCAGCAGCACCTTACATACGTTTTGCTAAATCAATTGTTGAATCATTGTGCTAGCTAATATAGGTTGGGGCTGATGACTCATTTGATTGCATCACCATCACCCAGTTAGGTCCTACTAAATACGTCAATTTCTGTCTGATTAGGCCCTGCTGATTCATCTGCTGACTGATATTACTGATTGATAGATAATACTGATATACTGATAGGCTTAACATAAAAATAACTGAGTCGACTAAATATGATCTAACTTGAACTTTCAAGTAATAGATCATAACACTTTTTCAATAAGAGTTCATCAAAAATTAGTTGCTTATTGCACCCTACCCAACTTTGCATCATTTAACTGATTACCCATATATATAGGCTGCTTAGCTTCTTGATGCCATAGGGAGAAGGTGTCTCCATGTCCACATCTGTTGTCAGTATTTTCCAACTCTACTGGGCTGTCCTCCATGTGCCAGCTTGTCATATTCATGACAGACAAGATGGTAATATTCTTGAAGAGAGTGGGATATGGTGTTACAAGTCTTGATTTTAGAGTTGTAGAAAAATAGGAAGTTTAGCCAGTGTTGATTTTCACCAAAACTTGAGCTGATCTTTTGAGGTTGCATCAGCTCCTTATATACATTTTGCCAGATCAATTGCCAACCAATTGTATTTCCTAATGTAGGTTGTGGTGGATTACTCATTTGAAGCATCATCATCACCCAATTGGATCCTACTTAATATATCTATTCCTGTCTGATAAGGATCTGGTGATTCATCCGCTGACTAATACTACTGATTTGATAGATACCACTGGTATACTGCTAGGCTAAACATATTACTAATTGATTTGACTAATCACTGATCTTACTTGAGCATTCAAGTGGTAGATCATAACATTCTCCCCTTCTAAAGTTAAGAGAGTTCTCCAGAATCTCTTTTCTTGTATCACCAATATTATGATAATTCAGTACTGTCAGCAAATCTTGCAAGCTTGAGTCTGTCTGTATGAACTAAATCTTACTCTATATTCCTTAATTGGTCCACCAGTTGGTAAGATGCAAGTATATATTTTGTGATGATCTTGAATGCTCCTGTCCATTGTGGCTTATGCTACTTCCAAGTGTTGTTTCTCAGCAATACAAAGTTCCCAACTATCAATGCTTCTGGTGATATAGTATTATAAAATATCTGCTTCATCTTCTGCACGTTGAGATAATTTGGCCTGTGCCTCTTGACAGCTTTATTCCAGCTCCTGGAGTCTACTTGGGTGACTGAGTATATCTATCAAAGCATCTGTAAGCTTTGGTTGTGTGATATCTCCTGTAATCCTTGGTTCACATTCATACACTAAGAAAATTGGCAATTGTTGGGTGGTGTTGCACACCTTAACTCTGCAACCAAAAATTGCTTGGTCTTAATACGCATCCCATCTATTGACAGCTTTATTTGCATACTTGGTCAGCATTTTTCCAAATAGTCCATGAGAACACTCATTAACTCCATAAGTTCTTGGGTGATATTCCAAGGTTTTCAAGTGTTTAATCTGCTGCATTTCCAGGTAAACTACAAATGTCTTTGCCATCAAGTTTCTCCTCTGCTGGATAAAGCCTCTCCAGGGCATCAAGGGCTCATAAGGATATGTGGTGGATGAAACCTGCAACCTCTTGCTCATTGGCTACAGGTACAGCTTTAATCACTAGACATTTGGTGGCATTGTCAATTGCTACTAGGATCCAACATTTGCATTGCCTGGTGGTTTGCAGTCTTACAATAAAGTCAATTCCCCATTTCTCAAATGGTCTTACAGGCTCCAAGGGAAAGAGTTGAGCAATTCTCTGTAGTTGGCCATGATTGGTTTGGCAATTAGATAATTGGGCATGTGTTCCTTTACTTGCCAAAGGCTCAAGTGGTGGAGGCACTTCATGTGGGTCTTTGTCAGTCAGTTCTCCAGAGGTAACTTCCTTATTATCAGGTGTAACGGCATGCACAGGTGCAACTTGATGCATTGATATAGACCTTGGCTGAATTTGATTTAATGTTAGGTGTTGACACAGCTTGGCCTACTCCAACAGACATGTGTTTAAAAGAGTGGTTTGGTGAGTTCTGGTAGTTCTGTTCTGAAGCATGCACATTGAACTGAAGCATGTCAACACAATTCAGGGCACTCTTGTAAAGGGCATTGATGTTGATTGTACTGATGTGCACCAGTTCTTGGACATTGCTGTGGATGATAACAAATACAGCAAGGTGTGCTGGCATAATCAACATGCAGTTGCTTGCAGTCTGCATTCTTCCTCTTGAAGCTCTCCTTCTGTTTCCTTAAGGTATTCACTTAGCCATTGTGTAACACTTTGGCACCATTGCCTTTATGAGTCCTGAGAATTTTGCTCTTAGAAGCCACATGGCTCCACTAATATATTAGACTTGTTCCATTGTGCCATTGATCATAGTGCCAGAAAGGGCTGTATATTTTGTTATTAATTTAATATTTTAGGGTCATATGCATGTCAATTTTGATCACAAATTGGCACTGTATGGCACCATCTGGCACTCTGTGGCATGATCAGGCACCATCTGGCATGCTATGGCACTATTGGGCACTATGATCAGCTGGAATGATGGAACAAGCCTATTGTGTAGTCATTAGTCATTTGCGGCAAAAACTAATTCCAGATCTCCTTGGTACTTAAAGTGAGGCACAAACAAATGTGTGCAGCCAATACTCTGCAAGTTGAGCAAGGAATCTTTTGCATCTATTCAAGGAGATCCCTTGTCAAGCTTCTCTGATATTACAAGAACTTTTGCCCTACAAGGTCTCAGCAAAAGCTTTAGAAGCTCTAGCTCCTAGTAGATAGTAATGGGCAATCACCCTGCAGAGGGTATGAATGACTAAGAGCAATTTGTTAATATTAAGCTCAGACACTCCAATGGGACTTCATTTCCCAGAGTATTGAGCAACAGGCTCCATACCAGGGGTATTTTGAATACCTTCCCAGTAAGGAATACCAGACCTTTCAAAGGCCAGAGGCACTTCTACTCTGGCAAACACAAGGCAAACTGTGTGAAGCTACAAGTATTATATGACATTCAGGTTAAGATCAACTGGTTTAGTGGGCCATTTTCTGGAAGTTGGCATGAAAAGCACTCGGGGTAGATAATCTTCCAAAATTCAGCAGAGGAGAAATAGATAGCAGACTTAGCTTTTACAAGTGAGGATTGTCAGAGAATAGATTATATTACAGCTCATTAGAAGCCATGGAATGGTGCGCTCAGCAGGAAGCAGAAGCTCTTCAATATGGCATTTAATCAGTTCAGAGTTAGAGTAGAGCACTTCTTTGGACATCTAAAGAGATTCAGCATATTGACAGGCAAATACAGAGGAAAGTCACAAATAGGAGAAAATAGCAGAATAGGTAAAATAGTAAGATACTTATCAATGCAGAGTAAATCCTTACCCACCAACATCACCAAGAGAAATGTGTTTGCAGAATTATGAAGAGTAAATAAAGCAAGAATGACACTGATCTGAGCAGCATAAGTGAGATTTAGTAAAGATACCAGTAGCCATAATCTACTACTGGCCCTGCGGCAGATATCAGAGCAACAGATCAATCCAGCACTACAATCAGGCTGGCATTATGTGGCACTAACTAAAATACTAGATTATTTGGTATCATTCAGCAGCTAATAAGTTACTTAACAATTCTAGACTAGTCTTAGTCACTGAAGGACTCATTTGCAGCCCTAACTTTGCTACTTGCTTTCAGATCTACAATCCTGTAATTACTCCTCTGTAGTCTGGATTAAACTAGCACTCTTGCCAAACATTATGTATTAACCTTGAAACTGTCAAAGTATGCTCCTTAATGTTGAGAAATGCTACTTACTTAGTGTCACAGTTCTATCACCACTACAAAGGTATAACTACTGAACCTCTGTATGACTAAACAGTAATTCAGCTATCACCACTATTTCATGATAAGTTCCATTTATCCAAATCATGTCATAAGTTGCAACAGGTTAATAGTCCCAATTGGCTTAATCATTTCAAAAAATGACTTCTACCAGCAATCAGAACAACACAAACATCCTCCCTCTAAAGGAGATGTTTCATTGGAACACTACAAACTTTGGAGAGTCAAGATGCAGATCTACCTTGAGGAAAGAAAGCTTTGGAATATAGTACCAGGAAATGAAGCTGGGCCTAGAGGATTAGCAGAAGAAGTGGTGAAGTGTCAGGAGAAGGAGAGAAGGGCTTTTGATGCCATATATATCAAAATGCCAGATTCCTTCATTGCACAAATTCATGCTTCTGTTACAAGTCTTGGCATAAGAGTTGTAGAGGAATAGAGAGTTTAGCTAGTATTGTATTCAACAAAACTTTAACTGATCTTTATTGAGATTCTGGCAGCTCCTCATATACATTTTGCCAGATCAATTGCTGACTAATTGTAATTCCTAATGTAGGCTGTGGCTGATGACTCATTTGATTACATCATCATCACCCAATAAGATCCTGCCTAATACTTCTATTTCTGTCTGATAAGGATCTGCTGATTCATTGGCTGACTAATGCTACAGTTTTTATAGATAATACTGATATACTGAAAACCTAAACATATAACTAATTGATTTGACTAAAAACTGATCTAACTTAAACATTCAAGCAGTAGATCATAACATTCTCACCTGCTAAAGTTGAGAGGGTTCTCCTGAATTTTTTTTCTTGTGATACCAATATCTTGATGGTTCCCAACTGTCAATGCTTCTGGTGCTATAGTCCTATCAAATCTCTGCTTCATCTTCTCTGCACTTTGAGATACTTTGGTCTGTTCCTCTTGACATCTTTGCTCCAGTTGCTGAGGTCTACTTGGCTGACTGAGCTCCTATTCTAAGGTGTCTGTAAGCTTTGGTTGTGTGAGATCTCCTGGAATCCTTGGTTCACATCCATACAATAAGTAAAGTGGTGAATGTTGGGTAGTGCGGTGTACTCTGACTCTGCATGCAATGAGTGCTTGGTCTATATACTCATCCCATCTACTGACAGCTCCATTTGCATACTTGGTCAGCATTTTTTCCAAATAATCCATTAAACTGTTCAGTGACTACATTAGTTTGGGGTGATATGCCAAGGTTTTCAAGTGTTTAATCTGCTGCATTTCCAGGTAAGCTTTGAATGTCTTTGCCATAAAGTTTGCACCTCTATTGGATAGAATCTCTACATGGCATCCAAACTTCATAAGGACCTCATGGTAGATGAAGCTTGCAACTTCTTGTTCACTAGCTATAGGTACAGCTTTAGCTACTGGCCATTTAGTGGCATGGTCAGTTGCTACTAGGATCCAATGGTGCATTTCCTGGTTGTTGGCAGTCTTCCAATAAAGTCAATTCCCCATCTTTCAAGTGGTCTTACAGGCTCCAAGGGAAAGAGTTCAGCAATTTGCTGTGGTTGGCCTTGGTTGATTTGGCAATTTGGGCATGTTTTCACTAGCTTCCCAATGTCATGTTTCATTCTGGGCCACCATGCTCTGGCTTTCACAAGGCTATAGGTTCCTTCAATTCCAAGATGTCAATATCCATTGTGTAGCTTATGTATTAAATCCAGGCAAGAAACATAAGGGCAATAGGCAATAGGGCTTCCATCAACAATTTGGTAGAGTGTTTCATCCTGTAATACAGATTTGCTGGCTTCATCCCAGATTAACTTCTTGATATCTTCATCCACCTTATCAGGAATGGCTTGGGCCTCCAAGTACTTTGGTAATAAGCTAGGCCAATCTGATTCATGCATCAAGCTGAGTTTTGCAACTTGGTCTAGTCTTAATCAGGCATCAGCAACCATGTTGTTTTTTCCAGGGCAGTAGACAATCTCCAAGTCAAATTGCTGAATGTATTAACTCCATCTTGTCACTCTTCTAGAGAGTACCTTCTGAGTAAGTAAATACTTGAGGGAGGCATAATCAGTCTTTACAGTGCATTTAACTCCTTCAGTATAACATCTCCATGTCTTCAAACAGTGTATTTTAGCAAGCATCTCCTTCTCATGCACTGGATAGTTTTGTTCTGCTGAGTTTAGTTTCTTGGATTCAAAGGCAATGGGGTAGTCCTTTCCCTTGTGTTCTTGGCTCAACACTCCACCTATTACATAATCTGAAGCATCTGTGCACAGAGTAAACTCTTTTCTGAAGTCAGGTATTGTTAAGCTTGGCAGCTTAGCAAGTTCATTCTTGAGTGTCTGGAAGGCAGTTTCACATGCTATGTCCCACTTGTAGGTATTGTCTTTCTTGAGGATATCAGTTAAAGGGGCTGCAATACTTGCAAAGGACTTGACAAATCTCCAATAATAGGAAACCATTCCAAGGAATGATCTGAGTGCTGACATGCTATGGGGCTGCTTCAGATACTTGATAACTTCAACCTTTTTAGGGTCTAAGGTTACTCCTGCTCTAGTCACTATGTGTCCCAGATATTCAACATGTTCCTTGAAGAAGTCACACTTGGGTAGCTTGCTATAAAGCTTGTTCTCTCTTAGCTTCTTCAAGACCTTTTCAATGTGCACCAAGTGACCCTCTTCTGTCTTGCAGTATATCAATATATCATCTTGGTAGATTATTACAAACTTGTCTAAGTACTCCTGGAAGACAGTCTGCATCAGGGTCATAAATGTTGTAGGGACATTGGTGAGGCCAAAACTCATGACTAAGTATTTGTAATGTCCATATCTGGTCCTGAATGCTATCTTAGGGATGTCTTCTGGCTTCACCCTAATCTGGTTGTATCCTGACATGAGGTCAATCTTGCTGAGTATAGTGGGGCCATTGAGTTGGTCCAAGAGCTCATCAATCCAAGGTATGGGGTACTTGTTCTTCACAGTAACTGAGTTGAGGGCTCTGTAGTCAATGCACATCCTGAGTGTTCCATCCTTCATCTTCACAAAAAGTACTGGTGCTCCCCAAGGAGACTTGCTGGGTCTGATATATCCTTGCTCCAGTAACTGATCTATTTGTCTCTTCATCTCTTCCAACTCCAATGGACTCATTCTGTAAGGTGTCTTACTCACTGGAGGGCTATCTCCTGTTTCAATGGCATGATCCACATCTCTGACTGGTGTTAGGCTTACAAGCTCTGCTGGAAATACCTCTGAATATTCCTTCAAAAGAGTCTGGGCCTTCTGGGTTACTGGAGTAGAGGAATCCTCCTGTAATATGCCATGAGGAACATCTGGGTGCCTTTTCTTAGTGCTCTACAGAATAGTGTCTTGCTAAGTCCACTTGTCTCACACACACTGGAATTGACCAAGTTAACATCCAGTCCAGCAGGTGATTGCTCATAGGTCTTGTTGTCCTACTAGATATGAGTAGCATGGGTTCTTGAGCTGAATGATGGATTAGAACAAAATAGCCAGGTTTTCCCAAGTACAAGGTCAAACTTGCAGTCCCCAAATATATGGGCCTGTAGCTCTTCTTCATAGTCATTGATCATCACCCTTACTGGCCAAGTAATATGGTTGATTATGTGAGAGCTCCCATTAGCTGTTAAGACTGTAGTTGATTTGGTGGGTTCCAAGTTGATTCCAGCTTTCTAAGCAAGTTGCTCTGACATGTACTCATGCAATGCTCCTGAGTCAATCATGATCTTGGCAGGTACTCCATTGATTACCCCATTCAAGTATAATAGCTTTCCTGAGTTTGAGGTCATCTGGGATAGGTACTCTTCTGTCATATGGAAGATGAGTTCTGAGTCTTCCTCAAGTTCATCCTCCATGTTACTATGCTCCAGGGCCTCAATATGGCTAAAGGTTCTTGATGGCTGGTGTCCATTTCTTCTCTGAGGGCAATACTTTGCAATATGTCCCTGTTGGTGGCAATTGAAGCAAAGTCCTTTCTTCTTACATTCTTCTGAGGTAATATTCTTCTGCATAGAGTCTATTTTCATAGTGATTGTAGCCTCACTGATTAGTCATTGTAGGCTTCCCAACTCCAAACATAGCTGAGTCATAGTCAATGGCAATCTTGATGGCTTCTCCAGTGGTCTGAGGTCCTTGATAATTCACTTCCTTACCAGTTCTTTCTCTGAACCATCAATAAAGTATTCAACTTGATCAAGAGGGTCCATTCTTTCAATTTGCCCAAGTAGACATCTATATTCATATATTTACTCTTGGACCATTCCTTTCTGTGTGAGTGTCTTCAACTTTCTTCTTAGTAGTGCCTGTTGATGTGGGGGCTCAAAGGCATCCTGAATTTCCAACATAAACTCAACCCAGGTAGAGATTGTAGAGCATTCCATCATGGTGGCTGACCTGATCTTGTTGTGGTACCACTGTAAAGCTGCGTCTCCCAGGTAAGAGGCTGCATAATGTAACTTGTGTTCTGGAGTAATTCCTGTTGAAATCATTAGGAGTCCACCTAATTATTAATATATTATGAACTAGCACTTAGTGAAATGATATATTTCAGATTATCAACATGGAAATTAGTTCGTAAGATATTTACTAATTATTAGGAATTAGAGAAGTACAGAATTTTAGGAAAATCTGAAACTTGTTCAAATGAGCTGAAACTTGGCACATGTACTCCTGAGACTCCCCTAATAATGACCAAATAATCACATTTACGTAGTTCTGCAATAAGTATAAATACTGTGTTGCAACTCAATAAAACATCAAGTGAATATCATGTAAATCTTCTAATTCTCCAATTCACTTCCAATGTATGTCTCTAATATTTCAACAATTCCCTTTGCCTTTAAAGCTTCTTCAATCTGGAAGAGCCAAGTTCCCAGGTTTTCATTGACTCTACCATTGTACCGGTTGACCTTCACACTATAGTTGCTCTTGACAGAGTTTTCCTGGCTTTGGGCCATGGTAGTCATTCCTTGTTACTGCTGGGCCAGGATTTGTTGCATAGCATTTTTCCATTCTTGATTTTTGGACATCTTGAGGGAGGCTTCTTCTTTCTTCAGGAGGGATGTTTTTGATTATTGCTGCTACCTATGTTACAAATCTTGGTATAAGAGTTATAGAGGAATAGGGAGTTTAGCTATTATTGTATTCACTAAAACTTGTACTTATCTTTATCAAGATTCCAGCAGCTCCTTTCATACATTTTGCCAGATCAATTGCTGACTAATTGTATTTCCTAATGTAGGCTGTGGCTGATGACTCATTTGACTACATCATCACCCAATAAGATCCTGCCTAATACTTCTATTTCTGTCTGATAAGGATCTGCTGATTCATTTGCTGACTAATGCTACTGATTTGATAGATAAAACTGATATACTGAAAACCTAAACATATACCTAATTGATTTGACTAAAAACTGATCTAACTTGAACATTCAAGCGGCAGATTGTAACACTTTAAAGACTGCCAAAGCAGCATGGGAGTCTTTAGAGAAGATCTATAGAGAAAAGTCAGAGTAAAGCAAGCTTTATTCAAAAAAATGCTATTCAGCATCAGGAAGAAGCCAGATGATGGCATGTTACAACTCATTTCCATAAGGAAGACACTGGCAGAAGAACTTTACAATATTAGTGCTGGTATATATGATGAAGAAAGATACTCTTTTTGCTTTGCAGCTTATCAGTCAGGTATGAGCCATTCATACTGTCTTTTGAAAACAGAGAAGACAATCTAACCTCAGACTATGTCAAAGGAAGACTTTTCTGCAAAGAACTCAGATGTGCTTATCAAGCAGTGGAAATTGAAGATAATGCATTATTCTGCTCAGTGAGGCACACAGGAAGGAAGGGAAAGCAACCAAACCAAAGAAAATTTGGTTGCTGTAACCACTGTCAAAGACCAGGACACTGGGCAAGAGAATGCAAGAAGATAGAAGCAGGCAAAAAAAGAGCTAGCAAAGGTAAACCATAAAACTAAAGATGAGCAGTTATTTGTAACCGCACAAGAGAGCACAAGTAACCAAGGTAAGGAATGGTCTATTAACTCAGTAGTATCATGACATATTTGCAGTATATAAAGGTGGTTCAGCAAGTTGAGGATTATTGACTTAAGGTCTATCAGGAAGAGGACTATGCATAAGAAGCTACCACTACCAGGTCTATACAGCTAGATATGAGTACTATCTCAGGGGCAACAACAGCAAAACTGACTGATATACTCTATGTGGCTGGTATAGCTAAGAGACTACTCTCTGTCAGTAAAGCAACTACTCAAGGATTGAAATCTGCTTTTACTAAGATAAGCTGCTCAATACTGGGTGAAAATAGATAAGAATTAGCTTTGGAAATCAGAGATCACAATGTATACAAGCTACAATGCAAGATCATTGATCATGTGTATGTCAACATTGCTGAAGCTACAGAAACTAGATGAGAAACATGGCATAGGAGGCTAGAACTTATTGGGGAACAAAAAATTAGCCAATAAGTCAAAAACCAGCTTGCTTTGGGCCTAAAATACTCAATTCTAATCAAATTCAGTGCCTGTAAGTGGTGTTCAGATGGCAAGCTTGCTAGGTAGTGCTTCAGGAGCTCAGGAGTCATCAATACTACCAAACTACTGGCTATTGTGCAGTCAGATATATGTGGGCCCCTGAGAACTCTCCTTTAGAGCTGCAAGATATTTAAGAAGATTATTGATAATAAGACAAGATATACATGAATATACCTCATCAAGACAAAAGATGAGACTCTAGCAATGTTCAAGCACTTCAAGAGCATGGCAAAAACACTATTTGGGTGTAAACTGAAGATACCTTGAAGTGACAAAGGAGGGGGATACTGCTCTGAGGAGTTTGCAGAGTACTGCTCA
This sequence comes from Basidiobolus meristosporus CBS 931.73, assembly GCA_002104905.1. Classification (NCBI taxonomy): domain Eukaryota; kingdom Fungi; phylum Basidiobolomycota; class Basidiobolomycetes; order Basidiobolales; family Basidiobolaceae; genus Basidiobolus; species Basidiobolus meristosporus. The sequence continues at coordinate 158,391 of MCFE01000021.1, read as the reverse complement.
ACTACTGGTATACTTCAACCAACTACTCTCCATATACTCAACAGCAGAATGGAGCTGCAGAACTTGCCAATAAAGCAATAGAAGAGATGGGAAGGTCTATGCTGCATAATACATGAATGGACTACAAGTTTTTGGATGCATCTGTTGCTTCCATGATATGTCAGGAATGAATGCCCAACAAAAGTGCACGTAATTTCACACCCTTTGAAGCATATACAGACTTAAAGCCAGGCCTTCAGTGCCTGAGGATCTTTGGCAATGATATTTTCTATCACACTCCTGATAAAAAACACCCAAAGGGTAGCAAAGAGATCTTTCTTTGGTATTGTGAAGATACTAAAGAGTATTGAGTGTATGATGGCAAAATATAGAAGCTGGTCAACAGCAGGAAAATTGTATTTTAGGAAAATTCATATTTGAAAGCCACCATTGTGGTGGTGTATAGGTCCAAGGGAGAGATACGTCCAACACTCTCAAGTGTTTTGTGTGTGGGGTGTTCACTGGGTGCAATAACCTCTGACAAAAGCTTGCTAGGAATACTTGGGTTCTGTTTCTAATCTAATGTGAAGGGGAATAAAGCCACAAGCTTGTCAAGGGAAAACTATTGAGCTACAATCCCCAACTTAGTTGGCGTCTTAACAAAAGTATATGCTGGGTTCAGCGTCCTTTGAGATGACAATGTACTAAAGCTTCCAAAGTCAAAACAACTGTAAACTCCACCATCAGAGACTTGATAAGAATGCAGCTGTGGTCAATAGTTGCAAAGACAGAAAAGTATCTTTGCCTGTACAAGAACAAACTTGGGAAAACAAACAAATATAATAAAATATACCTACTCTGAGTATTCCTCACAAGTAGTGCCTCCAAGGTCAGTTCGCTGTCAGCGCAGCTTCCTGGGAGTGTCCTGTGGTCTAGGGTTGGGAGTTCAGGTAGCAGCAGGTAGCAGTGATCACACTAATCAACAAGTCGGTATATTGATAAAAGGGATGATGATTTATTGTTGAGGGATAGCCTCCCTTATATACTTTTCTTACCGGCTAAGTGATTACTAATCATGGTGTTCCAGAAGGTTCCGGATATCAATAGAAATCTTAATAACATCAGAATGACCTAAGAATGTTTAAGTAGGTGCTGGAAGGTTCTAAGAGGCACAGCACATCCAACCAATCAGGAATCAGTATTCTGAAACCTGTGTAACATGGAGATACCATATATGGTATGGAAATGGTAGGGATGGTGACACGGGTTGATCATGTGTTACGGGTACTGGCGCGGGTACTTGCCTAATATAAAAGGTTGACAGATATCTAGGGGAGATTGGGTTCATTTGTAGCACTGCAGATCACAGTATATATGTGAAACAGCTCAAAAAAGATGCAATCATTCAAGTTTTCTTTGTGGACAACCTAATAACCGCTACAAGTAACTAGGAGGCATTCCAATGGGTTAAATCAGATCTTTTCAGCAAGTTTGAGATGAAACATCTTGGAAATTGAGCTAGTTTCCTGGAATTTAAGCTATATTTGACATACCTATGCAGGAGATTCTACTGAATTAGTCCAAGTATGTCAGCAACACGCTTAGATGCTCCAAAACTGAAAATTGCAAGCCTGCAGCAATTCCCCTGGTCAATAACCAGAAATTTTGCAAAACTCAGCCAGTTTTGGTTGAAAACAGCTTACATATAGACCAAAATGCTCCCTATCAGTACTTGTTGGTTGTCTGATGTACTTGAAGGTGTCTACAGGTCCAGATATTGTAGTATTAGCTGAAATAGTCATTCAAATCATTCTAATTTTTGATCTGATCAGATTACAGCCGCTTAGCTATTGCTCAGATATCTGCAAAGTACCATTGATATGGATTGAGGTAGAGATCTGGTTGACAAATGCTTGTCAACTTGGTGTGTATTTGATATGCTGGTGCAGCTATCACCTGGAATTGTGAGAAGTAACCCATAGTGGCACTCTCTACAACTGGGGCAGAGTATATGGCAGCTTGTCAAGCGATTAAGGAAGCTATATGATTACAAAAATAATTCAAAGACTTTGGTTCTAATTTAAATGAGCCAACATGTATTTACAAGGATAATCAAAGTTGTATTGCATTGGCTTGGAAATCTACTAAATATGCCAAGTCTAGGCACACAGCTGTATAACACCGCTTTGTGAGGGAACCTGTAGAAAATAGCTAGGTAGAGTTAATGTACTGCCCAACTGACAAAATGGGGACAGATATTAGCAAAACCATAAGATAGGTCATAGTTTAAGTGTCTCAGTGAGAAATCATGACTAAGATACTAACTAGTGGAAGGGGAGTGTTGAAATATTGAGCTCTTGGTATCAATCAGCCGCTAAAAACTTACTTAAAAACTCTGAACTAGTCTTAGTCACTGTAGGACTCATTTGCAGCCCTAACTTCACCACTTTTTTTTAGATCTATGATCTTATGATTATTATTCTGTAGTCAGGATCAAATTAGCACTTTTATCAGACATTATATATCAACCCTAAAACTGGCACTGTATGCACATGAATGCTGGGAAACTCTCCTTACTTAGTATTACTGTTGTATTACTTCCACAAAGGCATCATCACTTAGCTTCTTTATGACTAAGAAACAGTTCAACTATTATCACTATTTCTTGGGCAGTTTCTTATAATCAAATACCTCCATAAATCTCAAAAGTACCATCCAACATAAATATTCTATCAGGTAGTATATTAGTCCTTTGAGGTAAAAACTCATTCAAATCTCTTTGGATTCCAATGTTAAGGCACAAACTCACCTGTCCAGCCCATACTGTGCAACTTGCATGCAGAATTGGTCTTGCACAGCATCCTCATCAAGTTACCTCATTGTAAACTCATTCTTGCCATCAGCATTTGTCTTGTTATATAGCTTGCTACACATATTGGCTGGCATCTTGTAATAGAACTGATGCCACAGCTTACCACTCAAATTCTTCCATCTCTGTTGACTCTGTGAGGTATCCAGTTCTGCTTGTACAACTATTAATGCCCAAATATCTCTATGAAAGCTCATCACAGTGTCTTGGGTCATACTGAAATCTTTTGGCAAGACTCAAATGGATCCAACTTTGACTTTTTCAGTCCAGATCATGCCTGTGAGCTATGGGATGGGTTTTGTCTGGGTTTTGCTAAAGATTAGTTGAGAGTTGGTATAGGGGCCAAAGTGAGTAATTTGGATATTTGTACAATAGTATATTGGCATTAACCTGGTCTTATATGTACCATATAAGACAACTAATCTGATTGTCAAATCTTTCATATATAAGGCATAATGCATCATGGCATAGATGAAAGCACATCATTTGCATATTTCCTAATTGAATATAGTCTTGTGAATAAATTTTCAGTATATATACCATGTCACTCTTTGAGGATCCTTTTTGAAACATAATGATGGGATAAGTGGCAATTGATGGAGATCTTGTTATAACCCATGATTAATTAGGAAAGTTAAGCTGATCATGCCAAATCCCTTCATTTTACTTCTGCTCAATCACCCATCAATTTGAATATGACTTGCTTGTCTAAATGGACTTTTCTTGTCAATCCCATCATTACCACTAGATTTGCCACAATAGAGGAGATCTATACCAAGTCCTGTGGACCATCTACTCCAATCCACCTAAGGAGATCCCTTGTTAAGCATCTCTGCTAAAATAAGAACTATTGCACTACAGGGTTTCATTGCACCTTGCATAGCTACAAAAGTCCTAGAAGCTTTCATTCCCAGCTGACAGCAATGGCAAACCACCTTGCAAAGGGTATTGATGACTCCCAATGAAAAATAATTATGTCCCACAGGTAGATCCAATCCAGGTCCCATTTAGGGACTCTCATAATACCAGCAGCCTGCAATTGGTAACCTCTTGATAATCTTGTGATGAGATCACAATGGTGTTTTGCTAATTTTATTACCAAATAAAGTTATAAAACTTTACAGGGTTTGATTGGCACTGTGATGATAATTGTATGGTATTTTTGTGGTCTTAATGTACTCTACAACTATTTGGAATGGATCTAACCAGCCAGTGCATCCAATTGCTGTAAATGGCAAAAAACTTGATGTTATTTTGATGTTCTCATTGCATGTCTCTGATGGCTTTATCACAGCAGTATGACAGCCTACAGCAAGTTCTGTGTAATGCTATTGTACCAATTTACCAAATAGTATTTCCTTTTTCTACCTCCCCTTGGGCAATTCATATATTCCCCTGTAAGATCACCCCTCTTCATTTGCTTACCCACTGCAACCTTGGGTATTCTACATGTAGTTCAAATCAAAAGCAACTCTGACCTCCTGCTTACTAACCTCTACCAAAATGCACACCTGTCACAATTCACATACTTCTATTGCCTCAAATTCATGGCTTTTTTGTGTGATACTTGCAGAGTTGCCACATGCCTTGTATTGCAGGTAACATATAAATCTTCAAACATATGCTTAGTTGCTGCCACTTCTGCCATGGATATGTCCTGAATATCCACAAAGTACTTTTTGACACTTAGCCAAAATATTGCTTCTTCCTGCTAGATTCCAGTCCCCCTTTTAGGTGCACTCTGGCTCCTGTTTGTGTGAATTCCATATTGAATGGTGTAGAAGTTGGCTTGTGACCAAGAAAATCCGCATCTCCTGGTAGAGTTCTCCAAGTTAAAATTAGTTGCTTGTTGTACCCAACCCAGCTTTGCATTATTTAACTGATTGCCAACACATTGAGGCTGCTTAGCTTCTTAATGCCATAGGTAGAAGGTGTCTCCATGTCCACATCTGTCCTCAGTATTTTCCAGCTCTTCCTTGCTGCCCTACATGTGCTAAATTATCACATTCATGACAGACTTGAAGGTAATATTCTTGATGAGATTGGGATATGGTAGTACCTGCAACTTGACTTGTCTTCCTATCTCCCCACACATCCACTCCAAAGAAAGTGCCTAAGTGGTAAAGGAAAGCCCAATATTCCCCACACACCAAGAAATATGGAGTAGAGAATGGATGCAGTAGTGGCAGAGATCTACACATTCTGCTTTTTGTTTGTAGTATTGCCACTCAAATCCCATTAGCATTCCTGGAACAACAGCTGTAGCTGTATCAAGTTTGTACTAGTGATCCGCTTGTGGATAAAAATTCTTACAATATTGCATATGAATCCCAATGCTACCAATCTACTCTTGGTAGGAATGGCTTCCAAGTACCACTTGAATGAATACATATCCAGCTCATCCAGTCTTTGCATTTGTGATGTCACATTGGTGTATGACTATTGATTGGAGCCTGTGAGAAGTACTTAGGGTAGCAGATACTCTTCACTATCTTGCTTATTCTTTCAAACTTCTCTGGTATTTTAATAGGCTCATCTAGCTTGAAATGCCCCATATACAACTTGGTCATCAGAATAGGGAATTTGGTGAAAAGTAAATGCATTGCTCCCAGTGGAAAGCTTTTGCCCTAACAGGTACCCTCCATCTACAGTATCCCTGGTTTCCAATTGATTCCGTAATCAGGCCATTGGCTTATAACTTACAAACTTTGCTGCAATTGCATGCTGACTTTTGTATATTCTCTCTGTGGGTAGATGATGTACTTGTTACAATTTTGAGAAGCAATTTGAGTTTAGGGAACTTATAAACAAATACTGATAATGATTGCACTGTCGTTTATTCAAAGCAGGCTTAGTATTTATACCTTTGTAGAAGTAGTACGGCTGTAACACTAGGTAAGGAGAGTTTCTCAGCATTCAGCAGCATTCTGTAATAGTTTAAGGGCTAGTACAGAATGTTTGGTAAGTGTGTTTATTTGATCTTGATTATTGGGGAATAATGATCCAATCATAGCTCTGAAGAAAGCGGCAAAGTTAGGGCTGTAAATTAGTCCTACAGCAATCAATACTAGTTAAGAATTTTTAAGTAAATTCTTAGCTGCTGTATGATACCAAATAGTTCAATATCTCAACACTCCCCCTCCACTAAATAGTGTTTCAATTCTAATTTCTCTCTGAGATTCTGCAATTGTTGTCTAGCTAGTAGTTTTGTCAATATATCTGCCACCATTTTGTCAGTTGGGCAGTAAGGTAACTCTACTAAGTTTTTGTCTATAGTTTCCCTCACAAAGTGGTGTTGTAGATCTATGTGCTTAGTTCTGGCATGATTAGTAGGATTTCTAGCTAGTAGAATATAACTTTGATTATCCTTGTACTACATGTTGGCTCAACTGTTTTAACACCCAAGTCTTTGAATAATATCTGAAGCCATTTAGGCTTCTCAGTTGCTTGACAAGAAGTCATATATTCAGCATGAGTTGTATACAGGGCCACAGTTGGTTATTTTATCAGTTCCAAGTAATAGCTGCACCAGTATAAAGAAATACATACCCAGTGGTAGAGCATCTGTCCATCAGATCCCTATCCCATGCTGAATCACTCTAACTATCAGATATTTGCCTATTGGCTGCTCTAGAGTATTCCAGTACCATATTTGTGGCATCTTTTAGATATCTGAAATCTGCTCAACTGCTGTAATTTGATCTGATCCTTTATTCGGCATCAAATGACTGACTATTCCAACTGTCACTGCAATATCTGGATGTGTAGACACCATTGAGAGCATCAGGCTACCAACCATTGATTGATAGGAAAACTCTTGGTGCATATTTATGCCATATTCACCTAAAACTAGCTGAGATTGGCTCAATTTAAAATCATTGTCCATAGGGGTAGCTACTGGTATGCAGTTTTCCTTTTTGGAGCGTCTAGGAATGTCCCTGATGTACTTTGCCAATTCAGCACAGTTTTCTACTCAGGAATGTCAAATCTAACTTCAATTTCAAGAAAATAGCTTGATTTTCAAAGCACTTTCATCTCAAGCTTGCTGAAGACATCTGATTTCATCTGCTTTAATGACTTATGGTCCCTTGTAGCAATTATTAGGTCACCGGCTCAAAGATCAAGGATTATTACACCCTTTTTGTGCAGTTTCACATATGTACTGTGATCTGCAGTGCTACAAATGAACGCAATCTCCTCTAGATTTGTGTTAATCTTGTTATACCATGCTCTAGGAGCCTGGTTAAGCCCATACAACAACTTCCCAAGTCTGCACACCTTATGGGGGCCGTCTGGATTAGTAAAACATTCTGGTTGCTCCCTATATATAGTTTCTTACAAGTTTCCATTTAGAGAGGCTGAGTAGACGTCCATTTGGTGTAGATCTAGACTGTGTACAGCTGCCAGGGCTAGAACTGTCCTAATGGAGTTAAATTGGCAGCTGGAGCAAATGTTTCCTTAAAGTCTATTCCTTGATCTGGCAATAGACTTTAGCCACCAACCTAGCCTTATGCATATCAATAGTACCATTAGTGGTTATCTTGACCTTGTAAGCTTACCTAAATCCTATTGGCTTCTGTTCATTTGGTAAATATACTATCTCCCACATTTTTGCCTTGATCAGTGATTGGTAATCCTCATGTATGGCTTGTTGCCACAGAGAAACATCTTGATTTTGCATTACCTGTGTTACAATCTTGGTATAAGAGTGGTAGAGAAATAGGAAGTTTAGCTATTGTTGTATTCACTAAAACTTGAACTGATCTTTATTGAGATTCCAGCAGCTCCTTATATACATTTTGCCAAATCAATTGCCAACTAATTTTATTTCCTAATGTAGGCTGTGGCTGATGACTCATTTGATTATATCATCACCCAATAAGATCCTGCCTAATATATCCATTTCTGTTTGATAAGGATTTGCCAATTCATTTGCTGACTAATGCTACTGTTTTGATAGATAATACTGATATATTGAAAACCTAAACATATAACTGATTGATTTGGCTAAAAACTGATCTAGCTTAAACATTCAAGGGGCAGATCATAACATTCTCCCCTGCTAAAGTTGAGAGGGTTCTCCTGAATCTCTTTTCTTGTGATAACAATGTCTTGATGGTTCAGTAGTATCAGCAAGCCTTGCAAGCTTGAGTCTGTCCCTATGCACTAAATCTTCCCAGATATTACCTTGTTTGTCCACTAGTTGGTAAGTTGCAAATGGACATTCTCTGATGATCTTGAATGGTCCTGTCCATTGTGACTCAAACTTCTTCCAAGTGTTGTTTCTTAGCAACACAAAGTTCCTGACTGTCAATGCTTCTGGTGCTATAGTCTTATCAAATCTCTACTTCATCTTCTCTGCACTTTGAGATACTTTGGTCTGTGCCTCTTGACATCTTTGTTCCAGTTGCTGGTGTCTACTTGCCTCACTGAGTTAATCTTCTAAGGTGTCTGTAAGCTTTGGTTGTGTGAGATCTCCTGGAATCCTTGGTTCACATCCATACAATATGCAAGGTGGTTATTGTTGGGTGGTGTTGTGTGCTCTGACTCTGCATGCAAAGAGTGCTTGGTCTATATACGCATCTCATCTACTGACAGCTCCATTTTCATACTTGGTCAGCATTTTTCCAAATAATCCATTAATCTGTTCAGTGACTCCATTAGTTCTGGTGTGATATGCCAAGGTTTTCAAGGGTATGATCTGCTGTATTTCCAGGCAAGCTTCCAATGTCTTTGCCATAAAGTTTACACCTCTATTGGATAAAATCTCTACATGGCATCCAAACTTCATAAGGACCTCATGGTTGATGAAACTTGCAACTTCTTGTTCACTGGCTCTATGTACAGCTTTAGCCACTGGCCCTTTGGTGGCATGGTCAATTGCTACTAGGATCCAATGGTTGCATTTCCTGGTAGTTGGCAGTCTTCCAATAAAGTCAATTCCCCATCTTTCAAATGGTCTTACAGGCTCCAAGGGAAAGAGTTCAGCAATGCTCTGTGGTTGGCCTTGGTTAATTTGGCAATTTGGGCATGTTTTCACCAGCTTCCCAATGTCATGTCTCATTCTGGGCCACCATGCTCTGGCTTTCACAAGGCTATAGGTACTTTCAATTCCAAGATATCCATATCCATTGTGTAGCTTATGTATTAAATCCAGGCAAGAAACATAAGGGCAATAGGCAATAGGGCTTCCATCAACAATTTGGTAGAGTGTTTCATCCTGTACTACAAACTTGCTGGCTTCATCCTGGATTATCTTCTTGATATATTCATCCACCTCATTAGGAATGGCTTGGTCCTCCAAGTACTTTGGTAATAGGCTAGGCCAATCTGATTCATTTGCCAAGTTGAGTTGTGCAACTTGATCTAATCTTGATAAGGCATCAGCAACTGTGTTGTTTTTTCCAGGGCAGTAGACAATCTCCAAGTCAAATTGCTGAATGTACTCACTCCATCTTGTCATTCTTCCAGAGAGTACCTTCTGAGTAAATATATACTTGAGGGAGGCATGATCAATCTTTACAGTGCATTTGACTCTTTCAATATAACATCTCCATGTCTTCAAACAGTGTATCATGGCAAGCATCTCCTTCTCATGCACTGGATAGTTTTGTTCTGCTGAGTTCAGTTTCTTGGATTCAAAGGCAATGGGGTAGTCCTTTCCCTTGTGTTCTTGGCTCAACACTCCACTGATTGCATAATCTGAAGCATCTGTGCACAGAGTAAGCTCTTTTCTAAAGTCAGGTATTCTTAAGCTTGGTAGCTTAGCAAGTTTGTTCTTAAGTGTCTGGAAATCAGTTTCACAAGCTATGTCCCACTTGTAGGTATTGTCTTTCTTGAGGATATCAGTTAAAGGGGCTGCAATACTTGCAAAGGACTGGACAAAACTCCAACAATAGGAAACCATTCCAAGGAATGATCTGAGCTCTGACATGCTATGGGGCTGCTTCAGATTCTTGATAACTTCAACCTTTTTAGGCTCTAAGGTTACTCCTGTGCCAGTTACTATGTGTCTTAGGTATTCAATGTGTTCCTTAAAGAAGTCACACTTGGGTAGCTTACCATAAAGCTTGTTTTCTCTTAGCTTCTTCAAGACCTTTTCAATATGCACCAAGGGATCCACTTCTGTCTTGCTGTGTATCAATATATCATCTAGGTAGATTATGACAAACTTGTCTCAGTACTCCGGGAAGACAGTCTGCATTAGGGTCATGAATGTTGCTGGGGCATTGGTGAGGCCAAAACTCATGACTCAGTACTTCTAATGTCCATATCTGGTCCTGAATGCTGTCTTAGGGATGTCTTCTAGCTTCACCCTAATCTGGTTGTATCCCAATATGAGGTCAATCCTGCTGAAAATAGTGGCTCCATTGAGTTGGTCCAAGAGCCCTCCAATCTGAGGGATGGGGTACTTGTTCTTCACAGTAACTGAGTTGAGGGCACTGTAGTCAATGCACATCCTAAGTGTTCCATCCTTCATCTTCACAAATAGTACTGGTTCTCCCCAAGGTGACTTGCTGGGTCTGATATGTCCTTGCTCCAGTAACTGATCTATTTGTCTCTTCATCTCTTCCAACTCCAATGGACTCATTGAGTAAGGTGTCTTATTCACTGGAGGGCTATCTCCTGTTTCAATGGCATGATCCACATCTCTGACTGGTGGTAGGCTTACAAGCTCTTCTGGAAATATGTCTGAATATTCCTTCAAAAGAGTCTGGACCTTCTGGGGTATTGGAGTAGAGGAATCCTCCTGTAATACTGCCATGAGGAACATCTGGGTGCCTTTTCTTAGTGCTCTACAGAATTGTGTCTTGCTAAGTCCACTTGTTTCACACACACTGGAGTTGACCAAGTTAAGGTCCAGTCTGGCAGGTAATAGCTCATAGGTCCTGTTGTCCTTATGGATCTGAGTAGCATGGGTTCTCCAGTTGATTGATGGATTACAACAAAATAGCCAGGTTTTACCAAGTACAAGGTCATACTTACAATCTCCAAATATATAGGCCTTTAGCTCTTCTTCATAGTCATTGATCATCATCCTTACTGGCTGAGTAATACGGTTGATTATGTGAGAGTTCCCATCAGCTGTTGAGACAGAAGTTGATTTGGTGGGTTCCAAGTTGATTCCAGCTTTCAAAGCAAATTGCTCTAACATGTACTCATGCAATGCCCCTGAGTCAATCATGATCTAGGCAGGTACTTCATTGATTACTCCATTCAAGTATAATAGCTTTCCTGAGTTTGAGGTCATCTGGGATAGGTATTCTTCTGTCATATGGAAGGTGAGATTTGAGTCTTCTTCAAGTTCATCCTCCATGTTACTATGCTCCATGGCCTCAATATGGCTAAAGGTTCTTGATGGCTGGTGCCCATTTCTTCTCTGAAGGCAGTACTTTGCAATATGTCCCCATTGGTGGCAATTGAAGCAAAGTCCTTTCTTCTTACATTCTTCTGAGGTAGAATTCTTCTGCATAGCATCTATTTCCATTGGCACTGCTTCTGATTGTCTTCTTTCATAGTAATTGTAGCCTCTCTGATTAGTCATTGTGGGCTTCCCAACTGCAAACATTGCTGAGTCATAGTCAATGGCAATCTTGATGGCTTCTTCAATAGTCTGAGGTCTTTGATAACTCACTTCCTTACAAGTTTGTTCTTTCAACCCATCAATAAAGTATTCAACTTGATCAAGAGGGTCTATTCTTTCAATTTGCCCAAGTAGACATCTATATTCATATATGTACTCTTGGACCATTCCTTTCTGTCTGAGTGTCTTCAACTTTCTTCTTAGTAGTGTCCGTTGGTGTGGGGGCTCAAAGGCATCCTGAATTTCCAACACAAACTCATCCCAGGTAGAGATTGTAGAGCATTCCATCATGGTGGCTGAGCTGATCTTGATGTGGTACCACTGTAAAGCTGCATCTGCCAGATAAGAGGCTACACAATATAACTTGCTTTCTGGAGCAATTCCTTTAGCCTTGAGAGCTTGTTCAATCTGGAAGAGCCAAATTCCCAAGTTTTCATTGACTCTACCATGGTACTGGGTGACCTTCACACTAAAGTTGCTCTTGACAGGGTTTTCCTGGCTTTGGGCCATGGTAGTCATTCCTTGTTGCTGCTGGGCCAGGATTTGTTGCATAGCATTTTTCCATTCTTGATTTTTGGACATCTTGAGGGAGGCTTCTTCTTTCTTCAGGAGGGATGTTTCTGGTTATTGCTGCTACCTATGTTACAAGTCTTGGTATAAGAGTTGTAGAGGAATAGGGAGTTTAGCTAGTATTGTATTAACTAAAACTTGAACTCATCTTTATTGAGATTCCAGCAGCTCCTTATATACATTTTGCCAGATCAATTGCCTACTAATTGTATTTCCTAATGTAGACTGTGGCTGATGACTCATTTGATTACATCATCATCACCCAATAAGATCCTGCCTACTATTTCTATTTCTGTCTGATAAGGATTTGCTGATGCATTTGCTGACTAATGCTACTGTTTTGATAGATAATACTGATATACTGAAAACCTAAACATATAACTAATTGATCTGACTAAAAACTTATCTAACTTAAACATTCAAGCAGCAGATCATAACACCTGTTCCAGATTCTGGGGTTTGGCACATTAGGCTAGATGAGCTTCTTCATGATCATTGTATGCCTGCCACCGGGATCCAGGGGTATTTCTTATTCTGGTAGATCTCCTAACTGGGATAATCTACTTGGATCTGGAGCTTGTAGAATTATATTCTGTTTCTGGCTGAATTAGATATGTATCTTCTTCATAAGTGTTAATTACGTCATCAGGCAGATGTCCAATGATTTCAATGGCTTGCTGATCTAAATTCTCCTCAAATACAACATCCCTGCTCTTGATCAGCTTCTGAATTTTGCCATCATACACCTTTTACCCTTGCGTATCCTCACAGTACTCAAGACAGATCCCTTTTCTACTCATTGGTTCCAGCTTTGAGTGTTTATTGTCAGGGATATAATAAACAACACCACTGCCAAAGATCCTGAGGTGCTGGAGGGCTGGTTTTTAGACTGAATATGCTTCAGAGGGTGTAATATCTTGTAGTGCTAGTGTTGGGCATCAATTCTTGATGTATACAGTGTTAGCTGCAGATTTAGCCCAAAACTTGAGGTCCACTCCTTTATTATGCAGCATAGATCTTCCCATCTCTACTATTATTTTATTTGCACATTCTGCTACTCCATTTTGCCGTGGAGTAGTTATAGCAGTGGTCTGATGAAGTATACCAATAGATGAGCAGTATATAGCAAACTCCTTTGTTCAGTATTCACCTCCATTGCCACTTCAAAGTACTTTAATTTACACCCTGTTTGTGTTTCTGCCATGTTCTTGAAGTGTTTAAATGTCTCTAAAGCCTCATCTGTTGTCTTGAGGAGGTCTACCCATGTATATCTTGACTTGTCATCAGTAAACATCATAAAGTATCTCATGGCTCCAAAGGACAGTGATCTCATGGACCCACATATGTCTGAGTGAACTATAGCTAATATTTTGGTGGTGTTGATGCTTCCTGAGCTCCTAAAATGTTGCTTAGCTTGTTTGCCATATGTACATCCCTTACAGACACTGTATTTGATAGGAGTTGAGTAAATTAGGCCCAAAACTAGCTGATTTTTTACCAATTGGCCCATTTGATGTTCTCTAATGTGCCCCAGCCTCCTTTGCTGCATCTCCCAGTTAGTTTTAACAGCTTCAGCAATGTTGACATACTTGCGTACAATGATCTTGCATTGTAACTCATTTATCATGTGATCTCTGATTCCCAAAGTTGATTTTTGTCCATGTGCACTCAATATTGCGCGGCTTAGCTTAGTAAAAGCAAGCTTCAGTCCCTGAGCACTAGCTTTACTAACTGAAAGTATGTTCTTAGCTATTTCAGGTACATATGGTACATCAGTTAGTTTTGGTGTTGTAGCCCATGAGGTATTGATCATATTTAGTTGAATAGACCCACTGGCAGTAACTTCAAGTGCATAGTTGTCTCCCAGATAAACCTTTCTTACAGGAACAGTCTTTAAGTTACTGAACCACTCCTTTATACCACCAATATGCTGTGAAGCTGCAGAGTTAATATGCCATTCATTACTTTGGCTACTTGCACTCTGTTGTAAAGTCATAAATAACTGCTCATCAGTATTTATATGGTTGGCTGCTCCAGTTTCTGCTTTTTGTTTGCTTATTTCTTTTTGCACTCTCTTGCCCAGTGTCCTGGCCTGTTACAGTAGTTACAGCAACCAGGTTTTCTTTGGTTTTGTTGCTTTCCCTTCTTTTCTGTGCACCCTCCTAAGCTGAATAAAGCATTGTCTTCAATTTTCTCTGCTTGATCATTACATCTATGCTCTTCATGGAGAAGTCTTCCTTTGATGTAGTCTAAAGTAAATTGTCTTCTCTGATTTCAGAAGAAAGTATGAGTAGCTAATACTTGTCTGGTAGGCTGCAAAGCAGACAGATTAGCTTTTCTTTATCAGCTACACTGCATTAGTACTGTAAAGTACTTCTGCAGGTGTCTCCATTCTGGTAATGAATTGCAGCATGCCATCATCTTGCAACTTCCTCATGTTGAAGAGATCTTGTTTCATATAAGGAATCTTTCACATTGATACATATGGCATCAAAGGCCTTTCTCTCCTTCTCTTGAAGCTTCACCACTTCTTCTGCTCTTCTTTTGAGCTCAACTTCTTTTCCCAGTACTGTATTCCAAAGCTTTCTTTCCTCAAGGTGGATCTGCATCTTGATTCACCAAAGTAAGTTTTTGGCTGATAAATGATGCCATATAGATCAGTATTTCAGCTGTTCTTGGTGTTAGTGTTTGGGTAATAATAATGTGTCTGAGTTATTGAGTAAATCCCCTGGAGCTCACACATTGAACAGTAACACCATCTGTTGTGGTGGTGTAGAGGTACTCCTGGGAGAAGCTACACAACTCAAGGTGTGTGAGGTGTCTGATGGGTGCAATAACCTCTGTGTCTAAACTGCTGGTGTCTTTGTCAATATGTCACTATGGTAAAAGCTCCTGCTTCTCTAGATTCTTAGGTGCTCCAAGTGTCTCCAAAGGCCTCTGTGTGTCTTGTGCACTACCCTGAAAAGCTCCTTGATGGCAGGTCTTAGATGTACTGTTGAAGGCTGGTGCAGTGATCAACTGCTAATCAATAAGGTAGAAGTGTTACTGATAGAAGGGATGATTTATTGCTGAGGGATTGCTTTCCCTTAAATACTTTTCCTGATTGCCAAGTGATTACTAATGACAAGGTTCTAGAAGATTCTAGGTATCAGTGGAATTCTTGATGACATCACTATGAGCTAAAAATATGCCAAGAATGTCCTGGAAGGTTCTAAAAGGCACAGCACTCTCAACCAATCAGGAATCAGTAGTCTGAAACCTGTGCAACATAGAAATACCATATATGGTATTGAAATGGTAGGGATGGTAACACAGACCTAGGTCATGTGTCATGGGTACCAATGCGGGTACTTGCCTTATATAGATACATCTACTGATCACAAAGCTGAATAACATCTGGGATAACTAATGCTAATAACTAATCAGGGTAAACATCATGTGGGGATAATACTGATAAGATAAAATATGGATAAGTATATCATAATGACTATATGAATAAACTTGTCTGTGGGAGGTATGTTTACCCTACCACACCGTTGTGTACAGAAAAGCCAGCTATCTTGCTGATGGCTGGAGTATCTCCAATGCAGATCATAATATGTGCTTTGACATGACTGCCAAAGACTGTTATCCTGCTGGAAAGAATACAAAATTCATCCAGCAATGAGTAAAGGTGGCTATCCAGGTAGGACAATGATTTAGGTCCAGATACCAATGAGCCTACCATCAGATTTTGCTCTGATACCATAAGATAGGGAGAGGATTCAGGCTGATGAGAATCAGTGG
The DNA here is from genome assembly GCA_002104905.1 of Basidiobolus meristosporus CBS 931.73. Classification (NCBI taxonomy): domain Eukaryota; kingdom Fungi; phylum Basidiobolomycota; class Basidiobolomycetes; order Basidiobolales; family Basidiobolaceae; genus Basidiobolus; species Basidiobolus meristosporus. The sequence goes on along the minus strand of MCFE01000021.1, from coordinate 142,603 downwards.
CCAGCATGATTTGCTGGTAGAGGGCTTGTTTAATGAGAATCCATCAGGTGCTAATGCAAAGGCATGGTCACACATGCCTTCAAAGTAGCTCTTGCTTCTTAGCTGCTGGGAATGTTTGCCCTCAAATATGCCAGATATGCTTGCACTTAATTGATACTCAGTTCGGTACTTTATAGCTTCACAATATTTGACTTGTCTTCCTATCTCCCCACACATGTGCTCCATAGGAAACTCCCAAAAGGTGAAGCAAGGCCCAATATTCTCAACACCCTGAGCAAGATGGAGTAGCAAGTAGATACAGCAACAGTTGAGATTTACATGCTAAGCTTTATGCCAGTAGAATTGCTGCTCAAATCCCATCACAAACCTTTTGCACAAAACCGGTAGATGCATCAAGCTGGCATTAGTGATTGACTTCTGGATAAATATTCCAACTATGTCAACATATGACTCCCAATGCTTCCAATGTACTCTCAGTAGGAATGGCTTCAGAACACCACTTGAATAAATACATATCCAAATCATCCAGTCTTTGCCTTTGTATTGTTGCATTTGCATATGAATATTTATTGGAGCACATGAGACATACTTAGGGCAGCAGATACTCTGTAATATCTTGCCCACTCTTTCAATATCTCTGGTATCCCAAAGGACTTATTCAGCTTGGAATGCCCCACATACAACTTGGTCATTAGTATAGGGATATTGTTGAAGTGCAAATGCATTGCTACTAGTGGAAAGCTTTTACTCCTATAAAATCCCTCTATCTTGAGTACCTTCAATTCTTGGTTTATTCCTTATACTGGCCAATGGCTTAAAGCTTGCCAGTTTTGCTGCAGTTACAAGTTGACTGCTGTATGTTCTCTCTGTGGGAAGCTGATGTTCTTAGTGCTGGTGTTTGGATAAGAATGACATGTGTGAGTCTTAGAGCAAATCCCCTGGACTTCACACATTTGACCTCAATACCATCCATTGTGCCCATGAAGGCCAGCTATCTTACTGATTTCTGGGTAACTCCAATGCAGAAAGTTATATGTGCTTTGACATGAGAGTCATTAGCAGTATCCTGCTGGACAGTACACATAGTTCCTCCTGCAATAGACACAGGTAGCATTCCAGGTTGGACAGTAATTTAGGCCCATATTTCTGAGAGACTACCATGAGATTTCTGCCCTGGTACCATATTATTGGCAGCAGATTCAGGCTGATGGGAATCAGTGGCTAGTAGGATTCACTGGTAGAGTACTTGTTCCATGAGAACGCACCAGTTGTCAAGGCAAATTCAGTGTCATACATACCTTTGAAGTAGCCCTTGGTTTTTAGTAGTTTGTGATGTTTGTCATCAAATATAGTGGAATTGTTTCTACTTGATTGATACTGAGTACAATACTATATAGCCTCATAACATTTGCCATTCTACTTGTGCTTCCTTTGATGGGGTATTGCTGAAATACATCTGGAGTATGAACAATGTCTTTCTTCTATGGTGGTGGATTCCTCACAAGTTAGACACCTTACAATGGTGGCAATTTTGGATGTGAATACTATGTAACTGTTTGCATATACTAGCATCAGCATGGTCATAGAATTGTATGTTGCAAGCTACATTTTGGTTTTCCATTGGGTCTAAGTATGGAGAGAATTAGTAATTCTACCTATATAGTGACCTAACTTGGTTACTTAGATCATTGCCTTCAAATCCTAGAGAATACTGACTAAATTCCTTGTTGGGAGTTAGTTTGAACTTTTACACCAAAATATCAGGTACCCAGAACATGAAAGTTCTCAAAGTTGTCCAGACAGCCTCAGACTTTGCGCATATGCTCTTGGGACCTTCATAAGCCTATTCTACATGTTTTTTTTGCCTAGACCTTGTAAAAGTATAAATACTACTTTTGCATTCTATAAGTCATTCAGGGAATACCACATATTATACTTGTTCTGCCAATCACTTCCAATATCTCCTGGACTCTTACAACAGGTTTTGAGCCCCATGCTGTCACACTCTGCAATGTCAACTACTGCAATTACTGCAGTTTTTCCCTCTGCTGAAAAGTTGGATGGATCTAACTACCAAGTGTTGTACATAAATTTGATGATGGTGCCACAAGAAAGAGGCCTTTGGTATAGTGTCAAAGGAGAATAATGTCCTCCTAAAAATGTGGGAGAAAAATTTGTAAGGTACCAGAAGAAAGAACAAAGTGCTGTTAACTGCATTCACCATAATTTCATGGACAAATTGCCAATTTAATGTGCAAGAGCAAAAACTACAATGAATGCCTCAAATGCATTAGATGACACATACCAATCATACTTGGCTGCTAAGGAAATGTTTCTTAGACACAAATTCCTTACTATAAAGATGCTTCCAGGAGAAGAAATGAAAAATCTAATTAACAGAATTACCATGCTGGTGGATGAGATGGAATCTGTGGGAACACCAACTGCTGATACATATGGAAAGTTCCCAGATGAAGAATTAAGAAAATCAGGTGCTAACAAGAAGGAAGAAGAAAATGCTTTAATAATCAATGATAACCCAGAAAGAAAGTGCTCAACACCCTTTCCAGGCAACAGCAACCTATTTTGCAACTACTGCACAAGGACAAGACATATGTTAGACCAGTGCTTCAGATAGAGAGATAATTAGCAAAAAAATCCTGAACATGGTAATACTGCAACAACTGAAGATAGACAGTTAATATCTGCACTAAATATGACCTCAAATGGGTATTCTCAGTCACAGTACATTGACTTTGGTACATCCCAACACTTTACACACCAAAAAGAACTGTTTACGCAATATCAAGAAATTCCAATCAAGAAAGTTTTCATGGGTGACAATAGAAAACTTGAGACAGTGGGAGAAGGAATTATCCAAGTAAACCTTGCAAGCAGTGAAGGATTCCATATACTTACCTTAAAAGAAGTACTCTATGTACTAGATACTGCCAAGAACCTATTTTCTGTAAGCAAGGCCACTGCAGAGGACTCAGTTTCAGCTTTGACAATTCCAGATGCAGGATCACTGACCTATATAGGGCTATTATTGCATTGGCTATTAGAAATCAAAATCTTTACAAGTTGACTTATATTCCATCATATTGGAAGCCAATAGAAAGTCAATAGGAGTAACTTAACTGAAGATACATCATCCCTTTGTACAGTAGATTTGGACACATCAATTTGATTGGTTGCATTCAAAGATCAAAGATCTGCTAACTCACAGAGTAAAACCTGATCACCCAGCAAATTTTGAGCACTGTGAAGCTGGTATATCTGGTAAACAAGCCAGACAGCTGTTCAACAGCTTGGGGTTGATAAAAACTAAAAAAAGCTAGATGTAATTAACTAAGATCTTTGTGGATCTTTGCAAAATTTATCCTTAGGGGGAATGAAGTATTTATTCACTTTGATTAATGATTTTACACAATACATATGGGTTTATTTGTGGGAAAGAAATAAAGGAGTCTTGTCCTAGCTTGGGGAGCTTAAAGCCATGGTTGAGAGAGAGCCTGGTGAGAAAATCAAGAAAATACACTCCAACAATGACTGAGAATATACCTCAAAACTATTCATCCATTGAATCCACTTCTGCAAAGCTCATGTAATAAAGCAAGTGACTACTGTTCAATACTCCCCACAGCAAAAAGTAGTCACAGAACATGCAAACATATCAATAAATGGTATAGCAAGATCTATCATTCAAGATCAACAATTATCCTATGATTTTGGGTGAAATTGGCTGCCATAGCTGTATACCTCAGAAATACTAATTGTAACCAAATGCTTTGAAGTTATACTCCATTTGAGGCCTGCTATGAACTTGGACCATGTGCAGAACATCCAAGAATATATGGGTGTAAAGCATGAGCTAAGAAACTGCCCAGAAATCAGTCAAATCTTAAGCCAAAAAGCTTATAAGCATATTTTTGAGCTACTGCTATGGGAGTAAAGCATAGAAGCTGTACAGTACTAAAGCTAAGAAGTAATCAAGTCCAGGGATGTGTTGGTTTATGAGAATTCAAAATATTCTTAAAAAAGGACATCACATGATGACCAAAATCTGATTTTAAGTCTACCAAGGCCAGGATTGAATCAAAGCAAAAAATGACATTTTTTCATTCTGGAGGACTCTACAACCATGGCTCAGCCTAAGTCAGTAGCCAGGAGTATCCCAGAAGTGATCATCTCAGTGTCACAAATGTAGAGATCCCACCAAACCAGAAACCGCACAAATTACTATAGGCTTGTTACATTGTACCATGCTAGGGTGCATGGTTCAATCCACAGTTGCAAAGAACAATCAGGCACAGTATTTCAGCTACCATTACGCAGGATTGCTCCTGGACAATTTTGCATTATGTGGGACAATCTTGCACACTATGGCACAATCTAACAGAATGAGGCTGGCACAAACAATTGTGCCAACTTGTAATGTGTGCCTCACTTTGCAATTGAATGCCACCATTGCAGTAGGTAAAATCCAATATTTGGATATGCTTCTGTAATGTAAATGGAAATAGACTTGTTCCACTGTACTCTGCCAGGGTGCACGGTGCAATCTGCAGTCTCTAAGAACATTTGGGCGCAATATTGTAGCTACCAGTCGGCAGGATTGCTCTTGGACAATTTTGCACCATGTGGGACAATCTTGCACACAATGGCACAATTGGACATAATGAGGTTGGCACAAATGATTGTGCCCACTTGTAATGTTTGTATCACGTGCGCTATTGGATACTGCTATTATGGTAGGTAAAATTTGGTATTTTAGATATGTTTCTTTAATGTAAATGGAAATAACTGCATATCACACTACAAACTACACTGATACTTAACATTTTGGTTACCATCACTCCAATTGGATGGTATCTCAGTGGTTAATTGATCCAAAAGTATTCCAAAGCTGTCAGCCCCCAATTAGCTCTTTGACCAATACACAAGCTACCTGATTTGCCATCAGATATCCCATTTTGTCCATTAAGAAGTAAATCCCTGATCCTAGTGATTGGGCAAGGTGTCATAGCTAGCACACAACCAATTGTATGGGTGCAAATCAGATCAAATGGCTGCACTGGTGCCACAGATGATGTATACATATGCAGGGTCTTTATTTGTAGGGGTCCTGTCTCAAATGTGAGACAACCTTGATATTGCTTATATCAGAAATTTAGTGATCACCAATTTGCAATGGCTCAATGCGGATTGCAAAACAAAATGTATTGTTTGGATCATTCCAAATGATAGCAATTCAATGCAATCTCATCATCTTCTCCTAGGCTTTTTTCTCACAGGGATTACTACTGAAGCATTTGGTAGTGATTCACTTTGCACACCTAAACTACTTTCTTGTTGATTATCCTCTTGGCTACTTGTGTATTTGTAGTTGGTATTTTGCCTCCTAGTTGATGAGTGTGGTTCTGCATCTTGGCCACGCTGAATTGCTCCAGATGATGCAACTGAGCTGGCCTGCAGTGCTATGTGCTGACATGTTCTTTTACTTGCCAAAGGCTGTAGTGGTGGAAGCACTTCATGTGGGTCATCATCAGTCAGTTCACCAGAAGAAACTTACAGATGGTCAGGTGTAATGGCCCGCACAGATGCAACTTAATGCGCTGACATGGCCCTTGGCTGAGTTTGATATGATGTTGCTTGTTGATGCAACTTGGCCCGCTCTAATGGACTTGTGTCTTTTTGAGCAGTTTGGTGGGTTCTGGTGGTTTTGCTCTGAAGCACACTTGTTGACCCAATATGTGTTGAGTCAATGCAGGGTGCTCTTATGAAGGGTGTTGACCTAGTTTGGACTGACATGTGCCAGCGTACTGAAGTTGCAAGGGATGGTAAGGAATTCAGCAAGGTGTGCTGGCGCAATCTAGACAACGTTGCCTGCAGTTTGTATTCTTCCACTTGAATCTCACCTTCTGATTCCTCAAGGTATTAACTTACTCTCTGTCTAATACTTTGGAACTGTTGCCTGGATGAGTCCTGTGTGTATTGCTCTCAGAATCAACTTAGCTATACTAATATATCACGTAATACATTAGTCATTTGAGGCAAAAACTCATTCAAAATCTCTTTGGTTCCCAAAGTCAAGGCACAAATGGATGCATCTGGCTCATACTGAGCAAATTGTGTGCAAAATTGTTCCTGCATGGCTTCCTCATCAAGTCCCCTCACTCTCAGCTCATTCTTGATTTCAATACTTGTCTTGTTATATACCTTCTTACATATATCCGCTGGTATCATGATGTAGAACTCATGCCACAGCTTTCTACTCAGGTTCTTCCATATCTGTCAGCTCTTCAAGGTATCTAGTTCTGCTAGATTAATGAGTAGAGCCCAAATATCTGTATGAAGGCTCATCATAGTCACTTGGGCCATACTGAAATCATTTGGCAAGAACCAAAGCAGATCCAACATTGACTTTTCCAGTCTGGACTGTGCTTGTGAGCTGGGGATGAGTTTTGTCTGGGTTGAACTAAAGATTTGTTGAGACTTGGTATAGGGACCACAGTGATGGATTTGGGTACTTATACAGTAGTGTATTAGCATCAACCAGGTCTTATATGAGGTATATATGAAAACTAATGTGATTGTTGAGTTTTCCATATATTATGCATGATGCATCTTGGATTGCATTGACACAGATCAGATCACATCAATTGCAGATTTCCTATTTGATTATAGACTTGTGAGTAAACATCAATAAAAATACCCAGTCATTGTTTGAGAATGATTTTTGCGACATAATGATGGGATACATGGGAATTGATGGAGATTTAATCATAATGTATGGAAAATCAGATAAATAAAGTTGATTTTGCCAAATCAAGTCAAATCACCTCAGTCTAATCCTCTACCGGGTTTTAATATGACTTACTCATCTGAATTGTCTTTTCTCATCAATCCCTTCACTATCACTGGATTTCCTTTTGACACACTAGAGGAGATCTAAGCCAAGTACTATGGTCCATCTACCCCAATCTACTCAAGGAGATCCCTTGTTAAGCTTCTCTACTATTACAAGAACTACTCCCCTACAAGGTTTCTTCCACCATCCATGGCAACAAAAGTCCTAGAAGCTTTCATTCCCAGCTGACATCAATGGAGAACCACCTTGCAGAGGGTATGAATGACTTAGAGCAAGCTTGGAGTACTAGGATCAGAAGCTCCAATAGACTTCCATATCCCAGAGTGTTCAGCAACAGGTTCCATATAAGGAGTACTTTGGATACCTTCCCAGTCAGAATTAACAGACCTTTTAGAGGGCAGAGGCACTTTTATTCTGGCAAGTACAAGGCACACTGTGCAAAGTTTCAAGCACTGTCTGACACTGAGGGTAGCATCATCTGGTTTAGTGGGTCATTTGCTGGAAATAAGCATGACAAAGCACTTTGGGTAGAGATTCATCCAGAATTCCATAGAGGGGAGAAATGTATGGCAGACTTAGCTTATATAGGAGAGGATTGTCAGAGATTAGAATATATAACAGCTTATAAGAAGCCAAGGAATGGTGTGCTTAGCAGGCAGCAGAAGCTCTACAATGAGATATTTAATCACTTCAGAGTGAGGGTAGAGCATACATTTTGATATCTGAAGAGGTTCAGCATATTGGCATGTAAATACAGAGGAAAGTCATATATAGGAGAAAATAGCAGAATAGGTAAAGTAGTTAAGATACTTATCAATGCACAGTATATTCATACAAGAAGTCATCCACCAAGAGAAATGTGTCTGGGGCATTATGAAGAGTAAATAAAGCAAGGAAAGCACTACTTAGAGCAACATAAGTAAGATTGAGTAAAATTACCATTAACTATATCCTACCACAGGCATTATGGTAGAAGTTAGAGTGCCAGATAGTGCCAGATTGATCTGGCACTATAAACAGGCTGGCACTATGTGGCACTATCTAACAGAATAAGTCTAATAAATGAATATCACACTATAAGTAACACTGATACATACCATTTTGGTTGCCATCACTCCAATTAGAAGGTATGTCAATGGTTGGTTGGTCTAAAAGTATCCTGAAGCTGTTAGGCCCCAATTGGCTCATTGAACAATGCATAAGCTACCTGATTCCCTATAAAATATCCAATTTTGCCCATAGAGCAAATAAATCCTTGATGTTAGTGATTGGACAATGTGTCATAGCAAGCATGCAACCAACTATGTAGGTGCAAATCAGATTGAATAGCTACACTGGTATTACCAATGATCTATATATCTGCATGGTGTTTATTTTGGAGGCACTGTCTCAAATGTAAGACAACCTTGATATACTTACAGCAAAAATTTAGTGATCACTGATATGCAATGGCCTAATTTGGATTGCAGAAGAAAATGTGTTGTTTGGATCATGACATATAGTAACAATTCAATGCAATTGCACCATCTCCTCCTAGGCTTTTTTCTCACAGGGACTACAACTGAAGCACTTAATATGGATTCACTTTGTGCACCTGACATACTTCCTTGTTGAGTATCATCTTGGCTACTTGTGTACTTGTAGTCAGTATCTTGTCTCCTAAGTGATGTGTGCAATGCTGGAGCTTGGCTATGCTGAATCACTCCAGATGATATAATGGAACCAGCCTGAAGTGCCATGTGCTGACATGCTCTTTTACTTACCCATGGCTCTGGTGGTGGAGGCACTTCATATGGGTCATTGTCAGTCAGTTTACCAGAAGTAACTTGCTGATGGTCAGGTGTAACAGTAAACCCAGGTGCAACATGATGTGTTGGTATAGCACTTGGCGGAGTTCAATGTGATGTCATATGCTGATGCAACTTGGTCTGCTCCAATGGACTTGTGTCTAAATGAGCAGTTTGGCAAGTTCTGGTAGTTTTGCTCTGAAGCATGCATGTCAATCAGATGCGCTTTGACTCAGTGCTGTGCACTCTTGTGAAGGGTGTTGGTGTGGAATAGACTGACATGTGTCAGTGTGCTGGGGTTACAGGGGATGGTAAGGAATCCAGCAAGGTGTGCCGGCACAATCTAGACACAGTTGCTTCCAGTCTGTATTCCTCCTATTGAAGCTAACCTTACAATTCCTCAGGGTATTCACCTACCCTCAGTCCAATACTTTGGAACTGTTACCTTGATGGGTCCGGTGTATATTGCACTTGGAAGCCACTTTGCTCTACTAATATATCACATAGTCATTACTCATTTGAGGCAAAAACTCATTCAAAATCTCTTTGATTCCAAAACTTGAGGCACAAACTAACATGTCCAGCACATACTTACAAATAAATGAATTGCACAAGAGGAGGTAGAAAAAGGAAATACCATCTGGTAAGTTGGTATGGTAGCATTATATAGAACCAGCAGTAGGCCATCATACTGCTAATATAATGCCATCAGAGTCTTGCTGTGAGGCTTCCAAAATACCTTCAAGTTTCTGGCCATATAAGGCAATTGGATGTCCTGGCCAACTAGATCCATGTAAAATAGTAATAGAGCGCTGAAAGACCGCAACAATACTATGCAAATAGCATCTCAGCACCAATAAAATATTGACAAGTTTTATCCCTTTATTTGGCTGTAAAACTAGTGAAACACTGTTAGGATCCCATCATAAGATTGTTAGGAGGGTCACTAATTCCAAGCTGCTGTTATTATGACAGTCGCTAAACAGGATCTTGACAGCTGATTTGGATTGGATCCACCTGTGGTACCAAATTATTTTTCATAGGGATTTTTATGGGTGACAATAGAACACTTGATGCAGTGGGAGAAGGAACTATCCAAGTAAACCTTAGAAGCAGTGAAGGAAGCCATACACTGACCTTTAAAGAAGTACTCTATGTACCAGAAATAGCCAAGAACCTACTATCTGTCAGCAAGTTCACTGCAGGAGGACTTAGTTTTAGCTTTGACAGTTCTGGATGCAAGATCACTGATCAAAATGGTGCTCATATTGCCTTGGGTATCAGAGATCAGGATCTATACAAGTTAACTTATATTCCATCATATTTGGAAGCCAATATAAGTAACTTAAGTGAAGAAACACTAATGCTTTGGCACAGGAGATTTGGACACATCAATTTTGATTTTTTGCACAAAATGATCAAAGATCAACTAATTTCTGGAGTAAAAATTGATTCCCCAGCTAATTTGGTGTACTGTGAAGCCTGCATATATGGGAAACAAGCCAGACAACCATTCAAGAGCTCTGGGTTAATCAAAACTAAGAAAAGATTAGATCTAACTCACTCAGATCTGTGTGGACCTATGCAAAGTTTACCCTTAGGCAGGATGAAGTATTTGATCCCATTTGTTGATGATTATACAAGATACATGTGGGTTTACTTCATGGAGAGAAAGGGAGAAGCTCTGTCCAAGCTCAGGGAGCTCAAAGCCATGGTGGAGAGAGAAACTGATGAAAAAATCAAGAAAATATGCTCTGTCAATGATGGAGAATATACCTCAAAACCTTTCATCCACTTCTGCAAAATTCATGGGATGGTGCAAGGGACTACTTTACCATACTCCCCACAGCAAAATGGAATATCAAAATGTGTTAGCAGATTAATAATTACACTTGTTCTGTTGGATAGTGCCACATTGAGCCATGAGTGCCAAATGATGCCATAGTGTGCCAGAGAGGCCAAATAAGCCTATACTTAGCCACAGAGTATGAAACATATATCTGCATCTTTATGCAAAGCAGCCCCTGTGTCTCTCTCATTGTGATGGAGAAAATCCATTTTTTGACCTTTTTTAGGTCAATGTTGTACAGGATGTGCAAGAGCACTAAAGGATTGAAGATATACATCTGGTACTCAATACCCATGGCACTCTGAATCTAGCTTCTGTGGCTTGTAACATGTCACAAAAATGCATGGCACTATCTTGGTCCACTGGTACTATTGGGCACTATATTTAAATATTAGCCCTAAAGTAAGATCAATACAAAGCACTTATAGTGCCAGATAGTACCCGTGGACCAAGATAGTGCCATGCATTTTTGTGACATGTTACAAGCCACAGAAGCTAGATTCAGAGTGCCATGGGTATTGAGTACCAGATGTATATCTTCAATCCTTTAGTGCTCTTGCACATCCTGTACAACATTGACCTAAAAAGGTCAAAAAATGGATTTTCTCCATCACAATGAGAGAGACACAGGGGCTGCTTTGCATAAAGATGCAGATCTATGTTTCACACTCTGTGGCCAAGTGTAGACTCACTTGGCCTCCCTGGCACACTATGGCATCATTTGGCACTCATGGCTCAATGTGGCACTATCCAACAGAACAAGTCTATTGATTTGGCAAGTTCTATGATCCATGATCAAAAATTATCCTATGATTTTTGGGAGGAATCTGTTGCCATAGCTGTATACCTTAAAAATAGTAGTTTTAACATAATACTTTGTGATTCTACTCCATTTGAAGCATGGTATGGGTACAGACCAAGTGCAGCACATCTAAGAATATTTGGGTGTACAACATATGCCAAGAAACTGCCCCAAAATCAGTCAAATTTTGACCAAAAAGTGTAAAATGCATATTTTTGGGCTACTGCAATGAGTGTAAAGCATACAGACTCTACAATACCAAAGCAAAGAAGCTAATCAAGTCTAGGGATGTGTTGTTTGATGAAAATTCAAAATTTTTGCAAAAAATAACATCAGCTGATGACAAAAATCTGACCTCAAGACTGTCATGATCACATGACAACCAAGAACACCCATGCCAAGTTTCAGCTTCCTAGCTAAATTTCTAAGAGATTCCTTCTGGAACCTTCTACCACCTTCCAGAAAGCTCCTGACCATTCCAAACCCTTGTTACACAATGGAACATTCCATGGAAGCTTCCCAATGTATTTTTCATAGTCCAGTACCATATATGGAAATACCAGATCACATGACTTAGTCAAATGATTGGGTGACCCAATCCATTTCCGCATCCTGTCTCAGTGCCTTGCCTTCTATATTGTTATCCCCAGCACATTGCTGTGCCTCACCCCACAACACCATTAGTATTAGCCAATATCTCTTGGCATCAGTATAACCAAAAAGTATATATAGTCCTATTCCCCCTCAAGTATTCCTCAGTCTGATAAACACAGGTCATGAATAAACAGCCTTGCCTTGAATCCTGCCTTGCCTTGATGGTCCACACCTAAGTCCTTCCCTGCCATGCCTAGCTTTTCCTCCTGCCTTGTGTCTATTCATAACAGTTTATCAGACTCTCCTGACTTACCTGTGGATCCCTGCCTTCTGCCCAAAGTTTGAAGAAAACTTGTAAAAGGAATACTCACTGTAAGTATCACCCATCATCTTTCCCTAGTCTTGTCCTACAAAGGCAAAGATACTTTATCTTTGTAAAACTATTGGTCAAAGCTGCATTCACTTTATTACCCTGCTGGTGGAGTTTACAGTTGTTACAGTATTGGAAGCTTTAGTACAATACTCTATCAAAGGACATTGAAACCAGTACCTTCTGAAGTGATGCTAACTTATTTCAGTTGGGGATTGTGGCTCAATAGTTATATTCTTGACATACTAGTGGCTTTACAAACCCACAACCTAGTTTAGTATATTCCAGTATTCCTTGCAAGTTCATCTGCCTTCCTCTGCTACCATGTCCAACCCAGAGCTGAACTTTTCCCAGCTCATGGCTGCCTTTACCCAACTGCAGCAAGACCATGCAGACCTCAGAAACACTCTTGCTCAGTTCCAGAACCAAAGTGTCCAGCAAACTAGCCATGTCCCAGTCTACCAAGAACCCAAGTATACTCCTGCTACCAAGTTCAATGGCTCTCAGAATGAATTCTGTGGCTTCATCAACATGGTGAAGAACAATCTTGCACTCCAGCCCAACTGGTACCCCACTGACCAGGCCAAAGTTGGTTTCATCTCCAACCTGCTTACTGGTACAGCTCTCAAGTGGTTCTCCCCATTAGTGGAGACCAACTCTCCCCTCCTCAGAGACTACCAAGCTTTTCTCACTGAAATGGAGCTAACATTTGGTAACCTTGACCAAGCCAGAATTGCTGCCAACAAGATCAAGACCCTCAAACAAGGGAACAAGCCAGCATCAGTTTATGCCTCAGAATTCTGACAACTCTCCAGTGACCTCAGCTCCTGGGGTCAAGCAGCCTTGATTAGCCAATTCCAAGATGGCCTCAATGATGAGGTTTGTGATCTGCTACTCACACTCCCAGATCCAGATATATTGGTTGAAGCTATGCACCAAGCCATCCGGTGTGATAACAGACTATTCCAGAAGAAGCAAAAGAACCGTCAAAGACACATTCCTGTTGCAGTCCCAGCCCCTCCTGCTCCCCAAGTCACTCCAGAAGATCCTATGCAGATTGATAGTGCCAAATACAAGAAACTATCAAAGAGTGAAAAATCCAGACATCAACAAGCCAACCTCTGTCTATACTGTGGCCAACCAGGTCACTTTGCCAAGTCCTGCCCCAACAAGAAGTCCAGCTTCAAGCTGATGCAGTCCTCCAGTAACCAACCTGATTCAGATCTGTTGGGAAACTCCAATGTCCAGTTGCTCTGACAGGCTTGCAACTGGACCCACCCATGAACATCCAGCATATCCAAGAATCTTCCTTTGCCACAAAATCTATCCAGTCCTTGAGAATGCCTGTCAAAATCCAGATCCCTGACTCCAGTCCTATCCCAGCCCTAGCCCTGATTGATTCTGGTGCTTCATCCTGTTTCATTGACCAAGCCTTTGTCCAGAAGCACTCTATTCCTGTTACCTTGAAATCCTGTCCAGTCCAAGTAGAAGTTATTGATGGAAGATCACTCTCCTCTGGTGCCGTTACCTATGAAACATGCTTACTTCAGCTGTCCAGTACTGCTCACCACAAAAGTATTGCCTTCAACATCATCAACTCACCACACTTTCCTATTGTACTTGGAAGCTCATGGCTGAGCTACCACAATCCCAGTATTGATTGGAAATCCAAGATCCTGTCATTCACCAGATCCCACCAAGTCAGCTCCATGAAATCTCCAGACTGTTGCCAACAGTTCAACAGCCCAAGATACCTTGCCAGCTGAAGAAGCCCCCTCAGCAACTATACCAGCCAAGTACCAAGAGTTTGCCCATGTCTTTGACAAGAAGAAAGCAGAACTCCTCCCCAACCAATGGCCTTATGACTGCCCTATTGACCTTGAAGATGGAAAAGTCCCTCCATTTGGCCCAATATATAACCTCTCCCCGCTGGAGTTGAAAGAACTCCATGGTTATATTGAAGTAAACCTCCAGAAGGGTTTTATTCAGCACTCCAATTCACCTGCTGGAGCCCCAATCCTCTTTGTCAAGAAGAGGGATGGCACCCTCATAATATGTGTGGACTACCATGCGTTGAATAAGATCACAGTCAAGAACCGCTACCCCCTGCCCCTGATCAACACACTGTTGGATCAGCTATTTGCAGCCCAAGTCTTCACCAAGATTGACTTGAGAGGAGCTTACAATCTTGTCAGAATCAAGCCCGGTGATGAATGGAAAACTGCCTTTTGCACAAGATATGGTCACTTTGAGTACAAAGTAATGCCATTTGGCCTCACCAATGCCCCTGCTGTGTTTCAACACCTCACAAATGACATATTCTGTGAATACCTTGACCATTTTATGGTAATCTACCTTGATGATATTCTCATATACTCCAAGAGCCAAGATAAACATGATGAACATGTCAAGAAAGTATTGAGAAAACTAGACTCTGGCGGTCTCTATGCCAAGCTAGAGAAGTGTGAATTTGACCAGAGAGAAGTGGAATTTCTTGGTTACCTCATCAGCCCTGAGAGAACAAGAATGGACCCAATGAAAGTTTACTCAGTCAAATCCTGGAAAACTCCAAGCTCAGTCAAGGAAGTACAATCCTTCCAGGGATTTGCCAACTTCTATTGCAGGTTCATAGCCATCTACTCCAAGATAGTCACCCCTCTGACAAAGCTTACCCAGAAGAACACACCTTTTGGCTGGAATAAGGAGCAATCCAGCTCATTCAACCAACTCAAGAAATCTTTCCTGAAGGCCCCCCTGCTTGCCCACCCTGACCTTGAGAAGCAGCTCATAGTGGAGACTGATGCTTCTGATTTTGCCCTTGGTGCCATACTCTCCCAGTATGATGAAGATAATGTGTTGCACCCCATTGCATTGTACTCTTGGAAGTTTTCCCCTGCAGAGATCAACTATGATATCTATGATAAGGAGTTGCTTGCCATTATTGTAGCCTTTGAGCAATGGAGACACTACCTGAATGGTGCAAAACACAAAATCAAAGTCTTCTGTGACCATAAGAACCTTGAGTACTTTGCAGCTTCCAAAGTACTAAACCAGAGACAAGCCAGATGGTCACTCTTCCTGTCCAGCTTTGACTTTACTATCACCTATAGACCTGGTGCAAAGCAAGGAAAGCCTGATGCCCTGTCCAGAAAAAAGGAATATGCCCTGGAAGAGGGAGATGATGCCTGTTGGCAAATGGAACACCCATTGCTGAGCAAGAAACATTTTGAGATTCTTGCCACCCAGTCCTCAAGTCTTGTCACCCCTTCATTCCTAGTAAGGATAACAGAATCCCAAGCCTCTGATATGACTTCCAGCACCATCAAGAAATATCTGGAATCCCTAGTTGGGCCCCCTCCCAAGCTCCCAAACATCCAGAACCTGCATTTGGTAAACAACCTCATCTACCACAAGCAGCAGCTTTATGCCCCCAACCTTGCCACCCAGCTAGACATCATTAAGTCTTGGCATGATTCAATGGCTGCAGGCCACTTTGGTACTGCCAAAACCTTGAATGCTATCAAAAGAGATTTGTGGTGGCCTAGAATGATAACTCTATCAAAGAGTACATTCTGACTTGTGATATTTGCAACCGTGCAAAACCAGCCAGACACCAGCCCTATGGACTTCTTCAGCCCTTGCCTATCCCAGAACACCAATGGAGATCTATATCTATGGACTTCATTACTGACCTCCCTGAGTCCTGTGGCTTCAATGCTATACTTGTAGTGGCTGACCGGCTGACCAAGATGGCTCACTTTATCCCTTGCTGTAAGAACACTGATGCAAAAGAAACCGCTGGATTAGTCCTCAAGAATATTTTCCGCCTTCATGGTATCCCCAGTGATATTGTGTCAGATAGAGGCCCACAGTTTGTGTCCAAGTTTTGGAAACACTTCATGCAATACCTTGGTGTTCAAGTCAAACTCTCCACTGCCTTCCATCCTCAATCTGATGGCCAGATTGAAAGAATCAACCAGATTCTAGAGCAATACCACTGGTGCTATATCAATTACCAGCAAGACAATTGGGTTGATCTACTCCCTGTTGCTGAGTTTGCCTACAACAACTCAAGCCATAGTGCAACAGGTTTTACACCACTCTATGCAAACTATGGATTCCACCCTCAGTTTGATATCCAGATTCCAACAAACCCAATGAGCCACATACGGCTGAACATGCCCAAGCAATCCAGAACATCCAGAATACCCTCAAGGAAGAGCTATCCTTAGCTCAGGAAAGCTACTAGAAATTTGCCAATCTAAAACGGCATCCCAGCCCTGATCTTAACAAAGGCGATTCTGTATGGTTGCTCAGAAGAAACATCAGCACCAACCGCCCTTGTGACAAATTGGATTTCAAGAAACTTGGTCCCTTCAAGATCAAGAAGAAGCTTAGCCCTATAGTATATCAGCTACAGTTACCAGCAAGTATGAAAATCCATGATACTTTCCATGTGTCCCTCCTGGAGCCGTATTGTAGGAACACCTTGCCAAACCAGCAAGAAGCAAAGCCCCAAGCCATCCAGGTTGACCAACATCAAGAATTTGAAGTTAAACAGATTCTAGACTCCAAGTATATCCAGTCAAAGCTGTACTACTTAGTAGACTGGATTGGTTATGGTCCAAGTGACCAAACATGGGAACCAGCTACCCATCTCACTAATTGTCAAGAACTGGTTACCCAGTTCCACCAGCAATATTCTGCAAAACCTGCCCCAAAGGGCAACAGAGCTTCACCTGGAAGAGGAGAATAGTGTCATGATCACATGACAACCATGAACACCCATGCCAAGTTTCAGCTTCCTAGCTCAATCTCTAAGAGATTCCTTCTGGAACCTTCTACCACCTTCCAGAAAGTTCCTGACCATTCCAAACCCTTGTTACACAATGGAACATTCCATGGAAGCTTCCCATTGTATTTTTCATAGTCCAGTACCATATATGGAAATACCAGGTCACATGACTTAGTCACATAATTGGGTGACCAAATCTATTTCCCCATCCTGTCTCAGAGCCTTGCCTTCTATATTGTTATCCCCAGCACATTGCTGTGCCTCACCCCACAACACCATTAGTATTAGCCAATATCTCTTGGCATCAGTATAACCAAAAAGTATATATAGTCCTATCCCCCCTTAAGTATTCCTCAGTCTGATAAACACAGGTCTTGAATAAACAGCCTTGCCTTGGAAATCCACCTTGCCTTGTTGATCCACACCTAAGTCCTTTCCTGGTCCTGCCTTGCCTAGCCCTACTCTCCTGCCTTGTGTCTATTCATAACAGATGAGTCTTGAAGACATAATACAAGGCTGATGGTACAATTGAAAGATTCAAAGCAGGACATGTGGTCAAAGTATACTCTCAAACAAAAGGACTTAACTATACTGAGACCTTTGCAATGGTAGCAAAGTTTAGTTCTATCAGATTAATATTGGCTATTGCAGCCAAATATAAGTTTTTTATTCATCAAATGGATGTAAAAGCTGCATTTTTGAATGGAGAACTTGATGAGGACATGTATATGGACCAGCCTGATGGGTTTACTGACCAAGATAACCCCCATTTGGTCTGCAAGCTTAAAAGTTTCTTTATGGTCTCAAATAATCACCAAAAGCCTGGAATTGCAAGATAGATTCTTATTTGGAATCTCTGAGTTTCAAAGGAGGAATGCTGCTATAGTATATACTATAAGCCAGATAGAGCAAATCCAGTTCTATTAGCTCTATATGTGGATGATCTTATTATAGCCACCAATAATCTAGCAATATTGGAAGAGACTAAATCCAGCCTATCTAAGGAGTTCAAGATGGCCAATCTAGGAGAACTCAGTTACTACTTAGAGATTAAGTTCTCCATAGACAGAAGTACCCAGACTATCACCCTAAGCCAATCCAAGTATATTCAAGATATACTAGAGAAGTACAAAATGGAAGACTGTAAACCTGTATCTACCCCAATGGAGATAAACCTTAACTTGGTCAGAACTTAACCAAATCAAGAGAGCTTGGTGCTATCTGAAAGCCCTGACCTTCCTTATCAATCTATGGTAGCAGTCTGATGTATATCATGCTTGGAACATGTCCAGATATCTCACATTCAGTGGGTGTTGTCAGCCAGCATATTCAGAACTATGGATATGATCATATTGCAGCAGTTAAGCAGATTTTTAGATATCTAAAAGGAACTGCTGATATCTGCTTAAGCTACACTTATAAGGATTCAGAACAGGATCTTGTGGGATACTCTGATTCTGATTTGGGACAAAATTTGGAAGACAGAAGATCCACCACAGGATACACCTTGCTTTACTGTAAAGGAGCAATTTCATGGAATTCAAGAGAGCAACCAACCATAGCCCTTTCTACCACAGAGGCAGAGTATATGGCAACCTGTGAAGCTACAAAAGAAGCAATGTGTTTAAGAATGCTTCCTACAGATTTAGGCCTATGTCAAAAAACGCCTATTACTTTATTTCAAGATAATCAAGGATGTATACAATTAGGTAGAAATCCAACTTTTCATGCTAGAACTAAGCACATAGATATTAGACATCATTTCATAAGTGAAGCTATAGAGAATAACTTAGTTAACTTAGTTTACTGTCCCTCAGATGAAATGATTGCAGACATATATACCAAATCATAAGCTAATGAAGTTTGAGTATCTTAGGTCAAATTTAGGACTAGTCAGTATGAACATTTAGCTGAGTGGGAGTGTTGTAAAAATTTGTAATTCCACCTAAAAACTCACTTAACTTAGTCACTTAGATCATTACCTTCAAATCCTAGAAAATACTGACCAAATTCCTGATTGGGATTTACTTGGAATATTTTCACCAAAATACCAGGTACCCAGAGCATGAAAATTCTCAAAGTTGTCCAGACAGCCCCAAACTTTGCACACATGCTCTTGGGACCTTCTTTAACCTATTTTACATGTTTTTCATGCCAAGACCATGTAAAAGTATAAATACTACTTTTACATTGAATAAATCATTAAGTGAAAACCACATAATCTACTTGTTCTCCCAAATCACTTCTAATATCTCCAAGACTCTTTCAACACTTTCCAGGTCCTGCCTTGCCTAACTCTACTCTCCTATCTTGTGTCTATTCATAGCACAAAGGGTCTTGATTCCCTCCTTTGGTGGTTAGCATTGCTTTCTAAAGCATTTTCTTCTTTTATATTAGCATTGGATTTTCTTAAATTATGTATATTGAAGGCTCCTGGAATAAGAATTAAGGTCAAATCTTCAGTTCTGGACTCTAGGGCTGAAATAAGGCCCAGAAACTGGTCTGTCAGGCTATTCAGGAGGGTAACTATCACATCTTTATCAGTAGTTGGTATGCCCACTGATTCCATCTCATCAACCAACAGGGTGATTCTGTTAATTAAATTTTCCATTTCTTCTCCTAACAGCATCTATGTAGTAAAAAACTTCTTTCTAAGACACATTTTCTTAGCAGTCAAGCTTGACTTGTAGGTGTCTTCTAATGCCTTCCAGGCATTCTTTGCTGTTTCTGCACTTGAGCATTGAACTAGCAATTTGTCTTTGACATTAGGGTAAATGCAGCTGAAGGGACTTTGTTCTTTCTTCTGGTACTTTATGGTTTCCTCTCCTAAATTTATTGGGCAGCTCCAGAGAAGATCATGCAACCCAACAGGTATGTAGCAATCACACCACAGTTGCATGGAGCACCAACACCAAAGACAACAAGCAACAATGATGAATATCTTCCAGCTATATCAGCGATCTCAAACGTATTGAAATCTACGTACTGATCCAAATTTAGCGTGGATTTCTCCAATTTAACGGAAATGGTATTCCCATCCATTGCAACCCCTACCTCCATTACAGATCCAAAATAATCAGACATGAACGATTGTTACAAAGATTTCTCCTCCGCTCCTCGACTAAAGCACTAAAATCCACCACTTAGTCCAACTTCGCTACCATTCTACAAGCCGTTTCATAGATCAAGTGTGTCACAGGTCGGGTCCCCTGATGCGCTGGACAAGGAGTACCACCAGATCAGCAGAACGGTTGTTGAGAGGGAAGGAGCGCTTCGATTCAGGATCTAATGCTGCTTCCACCTAGATCCAATCAAATGGCTTATAGCACAATGATCCCCATTATTCGGAGCTGGCATATTGTCACTTCTCAAGAAGAATAGGGAATTGGTTTCCAGCCTACATCTGGGAATTACCCTTCGCTCTTTTGTACGGTGGGGGGGCAGCACGGCGATGTTGAGAATAGCAGCCCTGATCATCTCCAGGTGACCATCCACAATACCAACGTCATTACAATGCTGGACACAATGGGCTATTGAATGTTGGCCCAGTCACGACCACGATTCGTCTTTGCATTCCGCGAACTGGAATAATGTCCTCTGGTCAGCCTGACAAAGCAAATCCGGGATAATGCGCTGGATTGTGTGCGACGTTTATAAAACCATCTGTCCCTCTTCTCGGTGTGTCCGACTCACCAAGTAGACCATCATTTTTTAGCCAGCGTTGTTTTGGATCACTTCTTCGGGACGGCTTCTGCCCTGAAAGGACAATATTTATTGCATAACACTAAACTACTTGTCCCCTCCCCTCCACCTGTAGGCTGTGCATCGAACTCCCCAGCCCATAGCTGGTTTGAAGTGAAGTGTAAATCTCGGGATTTTCCAACCATGTTAACAGGGCGAAGACCAGCCACTCAGGAAACACAACTCCTCGGGGAGCATAACCATCCTTCCCCCACTAAAACCTCCATAAAACGGAAGCTTTCCAGCCTGTTCTTGGCTGGTCAGTATAAAAAAGCCGGCCTCAATCCCCCCGCCCCGCCTTGCGTCAAGCCTGATGCGCCATGTACAGAAGTTCCCCCCAATCGCTCCAACAAGATCAGCCACAAAATCAAAGCTTTCAGTCGATTTTTGGTCTTGTCGTTCCATTCCAAGAAGCCCAGGGACATCTCAGGCCAGCTTGCCGAATCCTCTGCTTTCGCCGAATCCACTGGCCTGTGCTCCGTGCTTCAGGGTAAAAAGACCGTCCACCAAAAGCAAGGCTCAGGCCGACGCAAGTTCAGGCTGAGCAGAACCTCCCACATTCGGCATTCGGTTGCGGTTGCGGTTGCCGAATTACCGGAGCCCCCCTTAATCCAACAAACCCACCACACATACAACGTCAGCTTGAGGAAGCTGCATAAGCTGGAGAGAAGACCCTTGGTCCAGGTGCTGCTAATCCACCAAACCATGTCAAGGACCAGAGGCAGTCTGCAACGCAGAGGGTTCCATACATCCAACAGCACGCGCAACGAAAAATCAAGCATCGCTCGAAAATTCGGGTATTCGTCACCGATGATCAGGCCGCGCGTGCCCCGCTCCTTAAATATCCAGAAAAGCCATCAAGACTTGTCCACGAAAGGCGGGAATCCAGATGACAACGTCCCCCTCGGCCTGTTACAAAAAGAGATGCTGCAGTGTAGCCGCTGACTACAGAGGCATCAGTTGCTGAATAAACGAGCGGCCTGGATGGAAACACACACCAATCCCGAAGGAACTTTGCCATCTAGTGGCCTATATAGCTCTACCGTATATACTGCGCCGATTCGCCAGCATGGCCTTAATGTCGTGTACACAACACTCTTATGTAAATTTCCAACCACAAATGCAAATAAACCCAACTGAACCATTGAGGCATGCAAGCGCTGGTGTTTCCGATCCCCCATGTCCATACGAGCCCTGTCCAACCAACCGCCGCCATGTGTCCTTACGGAAGTCGTCAAAATCTCTACATTTATTGATGATTCGGCTCACATCGTTCTCCGCAACTTCGCTATGAGGTTTCGTTTCCAGACAAGATACTCACGATAATCCTGTGTTTCCCGGAAGTATGTATCATTGGCCTAGAAGGTATAGAGCATGAGTATCTACAGCAAGACGTGACGACAGAATAAGATGCTCTTTGTGCGGAATAGAAACCGTACCATCGAGGTCACCGCGTTCAAGGGTTCGAAAACGGTTTTTTCCGTAGCGGTGGTAGTGATTGGGCTTTTCAGTGTCGCCAATTTCACTGCGACTAGACGAAGTTGCTTCAACGGCTTGGATGGGGCCTTCGTAGGGAGATTGAGACAGCTGGTGGGCTTATTCTCCTGTGATTCTAGGTTGTTTGGTACGGGGTTGTCCGCCTTCTTTGTCCTCCTCTTCTTATGGGTGGTGTGTTCTGGCTTGCTTCCGTTCTCCACGTCGTCGAACGCGGCCTCGTCGAAGCTGTTGTCAGACTTCGCCCTTCTCTTTGTATTCTGAAGCTTCATCTGGGAAAAAAAGTTCAACGTCTCCCCTGCAAAATCTTGAAAATACTCGGTCACTTGTTTGAATTCGAAGTTTGTCGCGCAAACCTCGTCCATGACCTTTTGCTTATCGATGCGGTATCCGAATTGTATGGCCGTCAGATAGAAACCAGCCCCGACAAATACTGGACTTGTCACCGCCTCTGGCTCGTCGTAACAAGCTTTCATATCGTCCAGAAGGGCATGCACTTCGTGGTATATGCGGTCGCACTTGAACTCCTCTGTCAAGGCACTAATCAACTCCTCAGAATCTTGGTGCAATACATAACGAGTTTCGCTTAACTTCTTCAAATACGTTTTCTCATCCAGGTCGTGTGATTCGAGCGCGGCAAGGCGTTCGAAATCTTCATCTAAACTTGAGTGGAAAGAGTGAGCGATCTTCTCTGCACATCAGCCTAAGTGGAGAGGGGTACCTTTGGCATGCAAGCTCGATGAAAGCTAGCATGTAGTAAAACGTCGACGAACTCGTCATTCTATTCCCAAGCTTCTCCATTGCCCGCGTTTGGAATTTGGTTGCCTTGGCGCTGATGTTCACATTGTAATCCAACTCCAGTTGCTTCACCAGCTGCTCTATGTCCATGGGGTTAGGCATATTCAGCTTGTTCAGCTTTGGTAGTGTAAAAATGGATGTTTGAAAAATGGAGGTGATGTGCATACCTAATCCTTTTGATCCGCAAGTCAACACACAAGTTGCCCAATCAACACTCGACGGCTCTTGCCACTGCAAGGCTATTCGCTCGTCGCACAGAATTTGAGAGATTTACATTCTGATAAATATACAATGGAGAATGACTACTGGCCAATCAGATATGGGATAGGAAGGTTCGCAGAGAGCCGTTGCATGCTAAATCATTGTCTTGAAATTTACTGGAAATACCTTGTTTGTAATGTAATAAACGCAGAGTACTAAGTCACATAGCCTGGACATGGTCTGTGGGAAGTCAATAGCCATGGATCCATGGAATCTCATTAAATCAGCCTTCGGAGTACAGCCATTCCACTGGGTTTAATTACAGTTTGGATCCAGATACCCTGAATTTTATTACGAGTCCACAGGCCTAGGGTCACCATAGCTACTAAAATGCTTTTCCAGGAGAATCAAGTTCCTTTTTAGACTTTTGCTTAGCTGGCTTCCGTTACGTACCAACCGGGTCTCAAGGGAGCTCCTCAATGCGTGGAGTTTTTCGGTGATGGGTAGTGTCCCGTGAGCCTCTGGATTCAATAGAGTATCGAATACCTGTTCCCACAGTTCGATATCCCAATAGCGTTTAAAGGGGAGAACAGGCTGACATGCTCTTTGAGCGCCCTTTATGGTGGAGGTCTGGGTGACCCGCAAATACTTCCCGTGCAACATAGTATGGATGATATTAGCCAAGCCATAGTAATCGATGTGATAAGTCCAGCACCTCTTCTCCCGGACCTGCGGACAATCATATGCTCCCCCTTTATTGCGAGACCTAAATCTGCAGCCTTCAGGGAACAAGGTCAGGTCAACCGCCTTGCCAAAATCTATCAGCTTCAAGCCTTTCTTCCCCCAGCCATGTTCGCCTGTTGGAGAATACTGTTCGTCCCATCGGTCGGCATTCTCTAACCTCAGCAAAAGGTTATCCGCTTTGAGGTCCGCGTGCAATACTTGGATATTGTGGAGTCCTTCTATGATCTTCAGGAGTTCGACGGTGAAAAACATGACCGTTAGTTCGTCCATGAATTTGCCTTGAACTTTATAAAAGTTGACGGCATCCAAGAGGGTCCCTTGAGTGGAGCACTCCATGAGGAGGTAGCTCACATCCTGATAGTAATAAAGCGCATACGGTTTAATGATCATCTTGGATAATTCTGTACTAAGCCTATGGGTCAGCTGGTTCAAGATGTAAAACTCCCAAGCGCCTGCCGGGGTCTGTACTTTTAGAGCAAAATAAAGACATCCCTCACGTTTCCAGCTCTTCAGCTCTGGAGTGAGGTCTAGATGCTGGACCTGATAGACCTTACCAAAGCCACCTTCACCTAGCTTTCTTTGGATGATGAAGGAGCTGTTCCCTAGAAATAGAAGGGATCGTTTGATGGAGTTGGAAGCGTTGGTGCGACTTTGTTTGCTGGAGTTGCCCAAGGGCTTGGAACGGCCTTTGACATGCTTGCTTAGATTGTGGAAGCCTGCATACTGCGATAATGTCAACAGATTTTTCTCCAGATATTGAGTGATCAACATTGGACTGTGCGGATCGCAAACTTCTTGGTGGGAAAACAGGCACGGTTGCTTCGCGAAATAGCGACAGGTATCCTCTGGCTTACGGTCGGCCGAGTCAGAGGCCACGGCAATATCATTCTGGGATAGAGAACCTCCATTCAACTGACACCTTGTCCCTGACTCCGAGCCGTACATGACTTGCAAAGGTATCTCTTGAGGAACTGGTGACGGCCTGTTGGATCGAAGTCGATGCTTTGGTAGAAGAGCCCGCATTTCCTCAAAGCAGCTTTCCTCGGCGTTGTAAATCTGCCGGATGGCCACCATCAAATTGCCCTTGGTTTTCTTAGCGCTCCCACCCTCCATACAAGACAGCCCTTTGTACATTTTCCGTAGATGATTTACTGGCTCTGCCTGATGGACGATGCCTTGTTGGTATATCTTTCTTGCCATATCGATCCTGACCGCAAGTGGCTGATGAGGGTACAGAAATGAAGATGCGCAGTTGGCTAAGCATCACTTACCTGCCCTCGCCTAGCCAGAATCTAGCATATTCGTCGTAGAAAGCCGCCTGTCTACTGCCTACCCGCAGGGCCTCCATCTTCTTGAACACGTTCAAAGGGTTGACCGAATTACGCGACCTTAGTAACCAAACGTTCAAGTAACGCGGGTCGTTCAAGTATCTCTCATCGGCCAGGAAGATCTTTGTGATTTTCTTCAGCAAGGGCTCCAGTGACTCGGGCGAATCCAGGGTTAATAGGAAGTCCAAACTCTCCAGATATTTGCCCAGGGGATCTTCCAAGATGTCCGATGCCTGTGTAGCTGGTGCTCCGTTCGACGAGTGGGCTGCCTCCATGGCCAAACTTACGGGAGTGCGTCGCTGTCAGAGGCTTTTAAAAGTGATTTACCCACGAGACAACTCGCATGAACCCAACCCTAATCCTGTGCAAGCGGCAATGCCACTCAGCCCAGATTCCAAAGCGCAGTCACTGCTGAGCATTCTATACCTGATCCGGGAAAGTGATGGACAAAACATTCCTCCTGACTGGCTGATACAAAAGTAATGAGCATTGAGGGTTCATTTAGACAAGGAGAGTATGATAGGCGCACATTTAAATGTCAACAAGACCACGCACTACCCAGATTGGCTCCGGCAATATCGATTCTCTTCCACCCCGGGGCCTGAAGAATGCAATTGGAAGGATCACCGTAGGCAAGATGTTGATATGTGACAACACCCACCGCCGTGCCGATCAATGACATATAGCTATACATTCAGCGAGGCTGCTTGAAGTGGAAACTTCGACGCATATCGAATCGACATCAACTTACGGGAACAGAGGCATCCAATTGATACCTAATCGGCCGCTTCATGGTGTTGACGGCCTAGACACCAAACAGAAGACCCCAACTTTCGAACATCTGTGCGACTGGATGAGAGCACACTGGAACTCACGCAGTATGGGGGAAGGGATCAATTTTATATATAAAACGAGAGAGGCCTCTGTTAGGTCCGTTCTCCGGTGGTATGGCTTTGTATCAGGGTGAGGGAGATATAGAGGCAGGGTTTTTTGGAATGTACAGAAGTATAAATCTAGCTTGCTCAAATCATGTACATAAAACAAGAACAAAATTTCTACGGAGGGTTTGGGGAACTTTTGGATCGTCGAGATCTTCACAGTTTCTTGTTTCCGGCTAGGGGAATAGGTGATTTGGCATTGTATGCGCGCCTACTTTCCATCGCCTGGTGGTGGCGTGGTTGCCTAGGATGCTTGTTTATATATTTGGTTAGGAGTGGTGGGAGCTTCGTTTCGACGATCCTCTGTGGGGATAACTATTTCCAAAAATCGAGGACTTCGAGGATTGGGCGCTGTCGACGATCTTTCGTACCACGCAGGCGAGCGGGAAAGCCCCCTCGCCTCCGCGTGTGAGATTGCGTCCAACTGCCCACCCATCATCAAACATCCATAACACCAGGATACTATCCCCAACCTCGATGGCGAGTTCATCCGGCAACGCAGGTTTGTAGAGAAACTCGCACACATACTCCCCGATGGAGGATACCGAAGAATTCAGCCTAGCAGTGCTGCATGAAGTATTCCGCTTCTCGAGTTCACTGTTCTTGTGATGGATCTGGTCGAGTTTCTTTCGTTTGTAATAGAAAATGATCCCGATAATCAGCCCTATACCTCCCAAGCATCCGAAAACAATGGAGCATACCAGGACGGCAATGCTCTTCGAAGGTGGGGGGATCCCGCAAGACTTTGCACTTTCCGAACGACAACAAGGATCATCAGAGAATTGACAGAACGAGCACAGGTAAGGAAATTGCATAGGAAGAATAAAGCCTACAGTGAAGAATTTCATTAGAATGCGAGTGATACGACATAGAAGCGTTTGTCACAAACCGCAGGTTCTTTGTTGATCCTCTTTTCCATCGATGCAGTTGCCCTTGACTCCGTTGAAGGGGGCGACATCACACCAGGCCAAAGTATCCGCTATCTTTCTATCTTCCTCTTGGGGGGTTGCTGGGCAGGCGGTCTCATTTCGTATTATCGTCTCCCAGCCATGGATGTATCGTTGACACGTCTTCTGGCAGAGATCGGGCACAGGGTTGTCTTTGTTGCAAGCCATAGCTGCCGGCTCTTTGAGCAAACTACGACAGGTAAAGCTAGCTCGATAGGGTGGTTCGTATATCCCGTCCCAACCCGAGCCACCCAGGCAACCGAACCTCGTGTTGATGTCCTTGACATCCTGGGGTGAACCGAAGTAGAAACCCATAGCCCGATCAAAGCTCACCACATCGGCAGTCAGGACTCCATTGACCAGGGTCCTGTTGGACATGTAATACTCTCCAAAACTGCCCCCACAAAATTTGGATTCCTTCAGGCTGAAACAATCGGGGTTAGAGGGTGGCAATGGCAATGGAGAGGGGGTGACTACGGTTTGTGAAGAGGCCGGGGTCGCTATCGAAAAAATGTACAGGTATAATAAGAGGATGACCTTTGAAGTTACCATCCTAAGTGAATAAGTGGAGTAGCAGTGCAAGGAAGCGGCCGTGTGGTATGCTCAAATAATGAATAAATCTGCTATTGACAAGGGTTACAAGCGGGTTGGTGGGACGGTGGGACAGAATGCTGAACAAAAAGGAAGTTGATGAATCATTCCCAGAAGCCAGCCATAAGATATTTGGGATCAAGTATCACCGTGATTTCGATATTAGGGCAAAGTACAGTGGATACAGTACTGGGAGTGACCTTTAATATCAAGCCATGGAAGATTAGGCAACAAATTAGAAACCTCTTACGCAAACGGAATCAGGTTGGCCCCTAATTTGGTACATATTACTGCAATGATTAGGCAAATATGGGCTCTGTATATTAAAAAAGTGATTCAGGCGAATCCCGAGGTTGATCTATGGAAGGTGGTAAATTCGTG
The DNA here is from genome assembly GCA_002104905.1 of Basidiobolus meristosporus CBS 931.73. Lineage (NCBI taxonomy): Eukaryota > Fungi > Basidiobolomycota > Basidiobolomycetes > Basidiobolales > Basidiobolaceae > Basidiobolus > Basidiobolus meristosporus. Next base: position 114,369 of record MCFE01000021.1, on the reverse strand, counting down.
GAATTTCCAAACCACACGACCAAGTGCCAGAGCCAGGCCAATCCGACTCCAAAATCAGTCACACCATCTTGAAAAAGTGGATGTTTATCACCACTCCCCAATGAACAGGACGGTATCAGGATTCGAGTCCGCTGCGATAGGGCAGGCCGGTTCCAATAGTCCCACCTTCAGGTATGCCAGAAATAAGCTTAATTTGAGATGTCTTTTAGGAAGTTGATCGAAGACACTGCAAGGTGACAATTTTCGGCAGCCTAGAATCTCCCGAACAGATATACATATCTAATCTCCGGATTCAATCATGTGGCCTAGCAAGCACCGTGGAGGGAGCCGTTCCTACTTTTTGACTAGATCCATCTTATCTGTATCCACAACATCAACTTTAGATCAAAGGCTACCCTGGCCCTCCCCGTCCAGCCACATCTTCTAGCACCGCCTCTAACTGAATTTGGCATTAGTCAGGGTATACATTACTTGCAGAACTTTTGGCCGCTTGCCGGTTTATATACACATATTTACAACCCTCTGCCAACAAACTCCTTAATTCGGCCTTAATGCGAGATGCCCGGGCGCCAAGATCACTACAACGTCAATGGCGTTTTGAAGTGCAGCCAACCTGCCTCCACCGAACATGCACTGATGTCCATCGGCACAGGCGGTGCTTACGTGAAGCAATCGTCCTGTGCAACAGTTATCTTCATATCAATTTTATTGATTGCTACATGCTGGCAAAATGAACTGGTTATAAAAATCGTTTTGAGTTTGCACTGATCAGAAAATACTTGACGTGTGTGAATGAGTTGGGTCAATTGGTCTTATATATCTATGTATATTTTACGATGCACTCAAGATAGCGAACGGTTGTACCCTGGGGTGGAGATTTAAAGGCCGTTGACGTTCAAGAGAAGGTTGGAGCCTCCCTGCTGGGAAGGAAGGTAGGTAACATTGCGAGCAGCTCCCAAAGTACCAGCGATTTCTCTAGAGGCTTCAATACGACGGAGTTCAATCAAACCAGCACCAGCCTTATTCAAAGCGTTGTTGATGGTTTCGGCGGCTTGGGCTTCACCCTCGGCACGAATGATGGCTGCTTGCTTTTCCTGCTCGGCCTTTTCGACGACAAACTTGGCTCTTTCGGCCTCCTGTTGGGCAATTTGCTTCTGCTCAACAGCATGAGTGAACTCACGTCCGAAAGTCATGTGGGTGATAGAAACATCCTCAAGGTCGATGTTGAACTCTCTAGCTCTCTTGACTAACTCTTCACGAATTCTGGAAGAAACCTGATGTAAAAAGCCCGATTAAAAATATGTCAAGCGCTCCATAGAGTGCATAGGGCTACTTACGATCTCACGCTGAGTAATCAGTTCACCAGCATCGAATTGGGCAACAACTGCCTTAAGGATTTCGTTACCGATGGAAGGTAAAACTCTCTCATCGTAATCAAGACCAAGCGATTGGTAGATTTTAGGGAGATGACCAATGTTGGGTCTGTGAAGAACACGAAGAGTCAAACTGACAGTTTGCATATCCTTTGATCCAGTGGTGGTGGAGATGCTTCTTGGCTTGGTGCGAACATCGTAGATGATGGCGCGTTGGAGCCAAGGGACAAGGAAGTGGGTTCCCTCACCGACGACTTGGGACTTGACACCCTGAATACGATCGAAAATAACAGCCTGATATCCGCCCTTCACTGCAAGTAACGGTTAGAAATAAAGGCCAATGGAAATGAAGTAATCTTCAAGCCGTAGTGGCTTTTAGAGTCCAATAAACGACTATATGTACTTACCATCATACATGGAATAGTTGGCAAAGGTAGCAGCGGTACCAAGACCTATTGCTAACTTAGATACTTTACTGAGGGCAGAGCCAGCTTGGGAAGCCATAGTGAATGAGGAGGTATGGGTGAGAGTGCAGAATAGAGTGGCTGTAGGGCCGACGAAGTTATCAAGTAAAAATTTTGAATTTCGAAGAATTGAAAACGGGGTGACGAATAAATTTGGGGATTTCGGAAATACGATAATTTCCAGAGCATTAGGTCAAGATTCTCGGTGATAATCATTCAGCTACCCCACTACAAAGCTTTTCGCGCCAATGGAATTGATGCGAGTTCCTAACCCTTACTGCGGAAACAATTCATCCATAGTTGAAAATTTTGTTCACTACGTAGTGGTTTGAACCATGGCTACGGTAGCTTTCATCAATCCAATCAAAGATTCTGTATCGAATTTGAATAAATAGGCCTTCGGAAATCATGCTACTTAGAGACTACTACTTCCATATGTAATTTGCAGTGCTCATTCGATTCTTTCATAGGCCATTTTGATTGCGGCATTGGATTGATGGTTTTCAAAACCAGTCTTGGTTTACTAAGGAAATGACTGAAATTCCACTTTCACTAGCATCCTGAGATTCACCCTGGTGTTGCACAGGTTCCTGTTATCTCGTGCTCTCACTGCCAAGTTACGGTGGCAGTGTCCTGAGATTCCCATTTTTAGTATATTGATGTAGATTCACATTTCTGATGGCATACATCCTTTTGCTAACCCAAAGAAGGCAAGGCCTTGGGTCTGTTGCTAAGTGTGCGTGGAAAGTACATGGTTATTGATGAGTGCTACCCAAGCATAGATAGCCTGTTGTCAAACTGGCACAGCTTCATGTCTGCTGAAAGAATAGGCTAGTATGTTCAAATTGTTGGCGTATAAAGAGTCCAGGTAACTGGTTGATACTTTTGTAACAAGGATTGATTACATAGTTCCATCTACCTAAAACCGCTTGTTCCAAAGTTCGGAGAAATCTCAAATGTGAATATCCATATCTAAATCGTACAGCAAATCAAACTAGAGTAAAACTTAATTTTTGATTTGAGCAACGTTTGAAATCGATGTTAAAACCCCAGTCTGGCCATCCCAACTGTCCAAGGGAAGTGGACAGCTCCTGTACTGCAAGGTGTAAGCTCGAGCCGCATCAGAGATCAAGTTGATAGTGAAATGATGAGAATCAAATTCAAGATTGCATTCTTTCACTCTACTAGGTCCTGGTGGCTGGCCACTTGGGTGTTTATGAGTGGCTCGGGCACGGCTCTAGCCCAACAATTGCACTTGCAGCTTCAACAAGCTAGTCAAAGAAACCTCCAGTTTCCGTCAAACCCGCATCACACACAGGGGGGTGAGTCTGGGCTGTATCAAGAAAGCAACCCTGGTATGCTATCTACTGGCCTACTGTTAATGATATTTGCTTTTGGAGCATGCCTGGTGGCAGTCATTGGGGTCAACTTATATAAAGGGGCACTTGGAGTTTGGCCAATTCTGTTTAAGGTGCCCAATGAGATGGATCCTGAGAGAGATGAACAGCGAAGTCTACTCTTTGAAACACCCGAATGGTTGGATCCCCTTCCACTTTATACAGCGGAGCATCTCCCAACATACGAGTCTTTGGATAATGCATCATCAAACTATTCCTAAGCCCTGACCCAGTTAGAAAGCCCATATGATGGTCAAGTAGAAAGGTCAACAATCAATTCAAGGCAAAATGATATTAGTAAAGAGTAAGATATCATTTACATCCCACTTGAGTTCTCTGATATGCCATACTCTCCTAGCATTTTTGAAACGTTAGCCAGGAAGTGTCCATACCAGTAATAAACCTAAAGTATGCTTCAGCCCCATGGCCTGTCCTGATCATACTCAAAGCTACATTTATCGGATTGTTCATTGCTGGGAGAGGTCATCAAAATTGTAGCTATCTATCCAGTATTAGTCGAGTAAGAGCAAGCGGTGGTAAAACCTAGTGCTGTCGATGAATGTGGTTGATGCTACATCTGGTAGGTCAGCTGAGGAACGTATGTCTTATCCTGGTTACTGCTTATTCAGTGCTCGTCAGGGTTTAAATGGGGAGAAGGGTTATTGGTGATGCTGCTTTCTATCAGCATGATTCACCAAGTCGCAAATTGGCAGTGCTACTAATCGCTGCACACTTGAACCCAGCCACGTTTGAGATCGCTTTGATATGTCAGAGGTGGTGGGGCTGTATGAGGAATCGTCAGAGATCTGAAGCGCAGTACGGACGCCGCCAAATGGGTATAAAGTCTACGCCTCTTCGAGGTGGACTTAGTTCTCACTAATTGGGAAAAGTCCATTCATGTTTTTCACATATTTGTGTTGTTTTCGGGGGGAAAATGACTCGACCGCTTCGCAGCCACAATCCGCAAGCTCTCATAAGATTAGAAGCATTCTAATTGCAAACCAACAATATCCACCAGCAAGCAATGAAGGTGAATCTGGCCTAAATCCCCATGAGCTTGAATATTCACTACTGCATTTTGAAAAGGGGGACAGAATTTGCGTGGTTTCCAAGAGTGAGACCCATTTGATCGGATACCTAGAGAAAGATCCAAGAAAAGTGCTGGGCTGCTTTCCTACAGGGTATGGGGATGTTGAGAAGTCGTGGCTATCGAAAAAATGGAGCACTACATCCCAGGACTCCACTTTGACGTTTTCTTCCACGGAGGATGACGATGATGCGCATCTCATTGAGCCCAGATATCTAACTGAGATCGTAACCGAGCCTACCCCTCTGGACATGTCACAATTTAGCGAGATCGATTTGGCCGACACACAAGAGATGGTAAAGGTGGCTCCGGGAATATAAGCACTAGACCCACCGACCATCCCTCAATTTTTATCGCAGAGTATTCTGGCCTAGGACTCTAACCTCCTTTGGTACACTACATAACTTGGCCAGTGTTCTGATATAAGTCTCAATCCATTCCACAAGCCTAATTTCAACCTAGCCTTCATGGTTTTCCAAAAGCGGAGCAGAAAAGTCTTCCCCAAAGCATACTTTTAAATAGCCCCTTAATCTCGCAGCTCAGCTTTTTCAAATAAATCTCTACCGCGTAGAGGGACACTTGATTTCATACGCTCCAAATGCAGTCAAGATTCTTAAGGTGCGGCGAATATGCTTCGAACTCTTTCACCAAAGCAAGTTTGGAGACCTCGAGTCTACACGAGAACTATTGAGTCTGCGTCCCCACTAGTAAAGTCCCCAGTACAAATCTCAAGCCCTATCCATTCTGAGAGTGTGGATATGGGCTGTTTGAGGAAAGGGGATGGTGAGGAGTGATGGGTGATCACAATCCCTCATGTGGTCTGAGTAGCACAGATAATTGGCTGGCCAGTTAATTGCATCTTTAGTGTTGGTTGTTCACACGAATCCCCTACGAAGCCAAAGTCGAAGTATTCCACAATGAAGCTCAAGAGCCACAGGGACGTCATGATTTGCAAGTAAATAACCAAAATTGACAAGCAGATTATCTACACCACCTCCATCTGGAATGCCAATGAAAGCAATCACATGTCACCCCCAATTTCTTCCCATAATCAACAGCAGTGGCACAATCGAGCTGTGAGGGAATGAAGTACATGCTGCTAAGTGTAGTCACAAATGCTTGCGGAGTTACAAGTTGGGAATTTCCTCGAATAGCCGATTCACTAATCTCAAATCAGATGACAATGGCACTATTGCCACACAGTGTACCGCCACACATTGTAGACGCAGGAACAAGGGCCTGGCCAACTTCGGAACAATTTCCCACTCAATGGTGGGAATTTGATCTGGTAAGGGTGTGGCATGTATGTATAGGATTAATATCAAACAAGGCCCAAACCCTCCCATGTGACAGGCTGAAGTCGTCATCGTATTTATGGTAGGCGATAAAGATAAAGGGCTCTACGGGACTTCGCGGCTGTTAGTAATTATTAAATTTGATGATGAATATCAAGGGGTTTTGATTTTCACGATAAGCAGCACTTTTAAACTACACCTGATAAGTGTTGATAGATAGATTCATGATATAGGAGTTACCATACCTCATGGAGACCAATAGCGCTGGCTAATTGTTGATTCCGAATATAATATATAATCTTAATGAACATGTATTCTACACGTTGCTGAATTGCGGCGTACCAAAAAGGGCCACCAAATCGCACCACAATCGGTATCCCTGTTTAAGCTTAACAAATAGTTGGTAGTGGATCAGTGTATCTTTAGATTGTATAGGATCCAGTTCAATCGCATCACTTATGAACTAATAGCATACCAGCCAAGGAAGGGCCACCAGGAAATCTCTTCTTATTCATTGTAATAAATGACTTCGTAAATTTTGAATGCAACGATTGGGTGCCATTCCTACGCATCTGCGTATGTCATTTTACCGTCATTGTCCACAGTTTCAAATCCAGTCACCGTGTTATTATTGTTTATTCAGACGTATTTATGAAGACAAACCGTGGTTGTGCAAGTTAGCGAATATATACATGTGGCAAAATTGTTTACATGGATTGAAATGCACTAAACTGTCGATGGAATATTTCCTTATAATTTACGGTTAGATGCTAAAATAGAAATGACAAAGATAAGAATGATGTGCTATGGCTGGATTTCGACTAGTGTGAAAAACCGGGTTAATGCGAGTTGGGGAACTTGGATAATCCTTGTTACGAATAATTGATGAACACTAATGTTGAATGATGATGAAGCTTCTGCTATATGCTCATGACATGAATGAGGCATGGAAGGATTTGTACACTCAGGCTCTTACACCAAGGGGGTTCTTTGAGTAGCTCAATCGAATACCACCCTTAACTGAGTTGCTGAGAAGATGCCCTTGCAATTCCTGGAGGCTGTAGGTTGCATACTGAATGTCATCGAATTCGATGAAGCACATTGGTCCAGAGTGTGGCTTCATGCGAAAGCAGAGTCTCTTGTACCCAGGTTGAGGGGTGAAAAGTTGACGTAACTCCTCTTCCATTGTGCTGATAGGGAGGTTCCCAACATACAAGGTATTGCAAGGTGGATTTTGATCACCAGAGTTTACTCTGCCAGAGGGACTCATGAAGGAGGAGTTGGAAGTAGAGGACGAAAGAGAGGTCGATAATCCCGGCTCGTTTCCAGACATGGAGAATGGAGAATATTCGCTTGTGGGAGAAACCGATGTGTTGTTTCCAAATAGCATACTGTGTTGATTGTATGTGTTTGATATGGTGAACTTGGGGAAGGAGAATGAATTTCCGACTCCATCAAAAGCAGCAGGAGCGGTAAGCGATCTCTTGGGGTTGTATCCAACAGCTCTTGAGGCTCCCGAGGTAAATGAGCTACTTAGTTCATCAAGGCTCGCATCAAGAAGCTCATCGTCGTAGGGTGGGGAGGATGAAAGTAGGCTGGAGGTTTCGTAGTCCATATTGAATTCATGAACTTGTGGTTGAGGAGAAAGAAGCCCAGCTGGAAGGATTGGACCACCAGGAAAAAATGAATCAAATGCAGTGTTTCCGTATTTCTTTTTCATGACACCCTGAATTGGATTTGGCGTCAATGCTTGGGCCAAATTCATGCTGGAGTTTGCGAAAGAACCATCCATAATAGGCATTTTCTTGATAAGTAGGTTCTTCTTCGCCATCTCGGCTTTAATAACGCACCCACGCTCTGCATCAACACGTTTGCCGCTCAGAATATCACGGGCTTGGAGAGCTTCAAGTCTTGATCTGAACTTAGCGAAACCAATCTAGAATTATACCGATTAAGTAACTGGTCAATGAATCAATAAAGCATCGAACACTTACAATTTGTTTGCGACCTCCAAGTTCGGGCTCGTTTCCTTGAGGTACTTTGAGAGTGGCTGCTTCAAAGCCAGGAGAGAAGAGAAACATGTTTTGGAATTCTCTTTCTTGCATGTCTTCGGGGAAACCAATCACAAAGATGGTGGTAATCTCTTCGCTTTGATTCATTGCTCGAGTGTAATGCTTGGGATGGGAGTTGAAGTAGAGTTTGTTGAATGCTTATTAACTGGAGTAATAGAAAAGCGGAATGGCTGTACTGATATGAAAATGAGGATGAGAGAAAGATGAATGCTGAGTCGAGAGTAAGGAAATCGAGACCAAGTATTTATACCGAATTCAGGACAGGTAGAGTGATGAAAGCGGGTTTGTGGATTGAACAAGATTCAAATGATGGTTTCACTTATGCGATGGGACAAGTCATTTAAACCTATATATTTAAGAATACGAAACAAGTGTAAGACCTATAGTTGGGAACAAAGCATAGTGGAAGATGGTCGCGTGATACTGGACACGACTAGTACATGTTTAAATCGCAGCTGCAGTATCCAGCCAAGTCACGTGGAGCAGAGATCTAAGTGGACGTCAGAGAACACCTTTGTTGAGTTAACCTGTTGATTTTAATGAGTGTAATATTAGGATGTTTTAATTTGGTTTCAAGAACATACCCACTGCCCCTAATCTTGCTATTGGTATTATTCGAGAAACCATGCAGATTTCGGGTTGAGTTTGCTGGCTCCAGTCTTGGAAGCCATTTACTGCGATATTTAAGCTCAGCTCTAAATGCCTTATTGGCGTATCCCACCGATTCCAGATCACACGGATTCAATGTGCGGATTTCTTCTACATTTGGGATAATTATGAATTCCCTTGCCACTGATTAGCTCACCATATACGTGAGCGAAATAGAGATGGGAATTTCCCAACTCATTGTTCGATCAGGTAAAATCACTGAGATGTCACCCATGTAGCACACACACATGGATTTACTGTAGAGTTGATGTATATATGTGTGGAAAGTGATGTATGAATCAGCTGGAGAGGATTCCCCACAACAATGGCTGTGAACTATTCCCGGATATACATATACTCCAAGATTGCCCGCCTCTCAGCACTGCCGAGCAGGACTAATTGGCAGGATCTTAATTTTAGTAGCTTGTAGTGATCACATCTTGCCTTCACAAATACATGCATATGGCATAGCCATTACATTAGCATGCCGAGTGATTTCCTAGGCAGGTGACCGCGATATATTAATCCTATGATTGTTGTCCCCGGGGATATTCTCAGATTGGGTCAGTCGATATTAGTCGAGAACTCTCAGGCTCATTGATCAGGAGTGGATACAATGAATCCTTGTCTCATCAACCGGATTCTTTCTTTTGGGCGTCAATTCCTGATCACTTTGGACGGCCAAAGGTGCTTTCCTGATTGCAACAAGGAGGCCCAAGTCCATTGAGCAACGAGTAACCTCAATGAAGGCTGTAAGATTTGGCAATACTCGAAGAGATCTCCTTTGGCATTGCGTATTTTCTAGATCAGGGTTTTGGAATCGTCTTGGACTCGAATTCGTCACACCCCTTCCTACATCCGTTGCTACTCATCAGCTGGAGATATAGGAGAGTTTACTAAAAAGAAGTGAAGCTGCATTAGTTGAGACCTGATCAGCAGCATGTGCTCAAGGCATCCACCCAATTTCTCAGATACACAGTAGTTGGTGACCGGCGTGTAAGCAGGTCTCAACTAGTATCTGAACCCTCTCCCCACTCAATGCCATTCATTTCATACAAAGAATCAACTTTATCCATCTTGGTGCAATATGCAGTTAGTGGTGGATCGACTCTCGTGAAATTCGTGGGCAATTGAGAAGAGAGCAGAGCTGGTTTTGCTCGATGCTCCACGTGATTCGCATATGAAGTGATATCGAGTACCCGTTATTTTCGGTTTTCCTTGACATATTAAAGGAGGAGTGTTGCAATCTACTGTACCACAAAAAACGCTCACCTGATGTTAATCTATTTCTGGAATCACACTAGCTTTCGAGTGCATATATACTGTGAAACAGCCCAGAACACATTGCAACGATAAATATACGAGGAAGGGCATCAGCGCATCCAATTTAAATTACTTGCAAACACCGATTGAACACATCAATGTTAATTGTGTTTGGAAATAAGGGGTAGACTGAGGGTTGGCTGGGGCTTTCCAATTATGGATATCCTTGAGGACGATTCGTTACTTTTTCAGTTCTGAAGCAGCACTATCAACTCATCAAGAGCCGGTAATGCCAAAAATTATTGTATATGGAAATAGGCTAATTAGATTAGGTTTCTAGTGACTTAACACTGAATATCTGGTGGAAGTCAGAACAAGAATGTATTGGTTTCTCTAAAGTAGTAGTGAACAATGGTCACAGAGGAGTTGTGTTTCTCATTCACTGCACATCTTTATATTCCTAAATATATCCATAAAAGGTAGATAGGAATGGGGTATCCAATTGACAAGCATCCCAACAAGATGGTTTAAAACTTGAATGTCGACTGAGCATTGATAAGAATGACTTCGTGTGAGGTTGTACTTGCCTATTTTTCTCAGCTGATAAGTATCGAGCTTAGTTGCTTAGACACACTTCCAGAGTAATCCTCCAGTGCCATTGCTAGGTAGGCATTGACACTTCGGAGAGCACTGTTCTGAATATCAGTGACAGAAGCCAAAGCAACCGTAGGCTACAAGAATAAATACACCTCAGTCCCTTCTTTCGGGTATTAAGAGTTTGGTTTTATTCACATATTTCAACTGTCATGTTGAATGCAGAGTTGTTTTAGCTATTCGCCTGAATTTAGTGATAAGTTATCCGGTCATGCCCTTAGTGCCGGCAAAAATTTAATGGTGTTCACCATGTGCATGGGTGTCTTGATGATGCTCTGCAAGAAAGTTCGATTCCGGTTAGTATCGGTTACCGTAACGCTTTGCTCACGAACTTACTATAATGGAGGCCAATATGGATGGCACCAACCAAAAGCATTGCGTGAATGAAAGGGGTGAAAGAGGCATTGTCACCCTCCCAATATTTAGCACGGTAACGAGCAAGAAGACCACGTGGCTTGGTGGAATTGGCGGCTCCTTTAGGGATTCTTTTATAAAATTCGACCAAGCCGCTCAAGTCATTACTTCCAGTTTCAGCCTTGGGAGTGGCTGATTTAACAGCAGCACCAAGATTAGGGGGGATATATGATCTGGTAGAGTAAGCTCTACGAGCAACGGTACCAAGGACAAAGCTCATGTGGAATTAGGGTACTGCAGGCCGAAAAGGAACTATGAAATAGTAGGAGCTAAAGGTACATATACCAAGTAGTTTGCGGTTATGCCCTCAGCAGTGGGGAAAGGGCGGCCAGATTGGGGCCAACGCAGCTCCTGATCCTCGAGTGGATATGTGTCATCTTTTGGGGACAATTGGATCGAATCTGTGAGCTATCTTACAATTTATTCATTCACAGCTATTACATAAACATACAAAATCCAATAGTGTTATGCAAATAAATCTAGCCTATGTATTCGATGGAAGAGTTTCTACTGAACCAAGCGCAAAAGAGCATTGGTGTCCACAGCCGGTTGGACACGTAGAATTTTCCCGGAACCAATCCTGCATATGCAGCAAATGTCCACCATGGCTACAACCTTGACACCAAACATACAGCCCTCTGACAGTTTGGTGGCTGTTGCATTATGTAGAAAGATAAGAATCGATCTCTCGCAAGTGATTGATGTGATGGGGACATACCATATAGTGCAAGGGTTAAGTAGCTTTCTACATTTGTCACACACCCAGAATCCATGTTTTGAATTCAGCAATGGTTTAAAGCAATAATTGCAGCTTGTATATACAGTGGTCGATTCCTAGATACGCCCAGAAACAAAGGGTTATGCGAGATTCATAATAAGCAGTATAGAAACGGACTAACTTGGTTGCGCTGACGGACTGACGCGATCTTACATTTCGAGATAACTGCGGCTGCAGCCGACCAGAGCTTAAAACGATGCAGCAGATCTTGACGAGAAGGCTATTAGTTAACCGGGAACCACTGAGAGAACGGCTTTTACATACCAACGTAAGACCAAAACCATTGCTCTTCCAAGGCAAATTTATGTTGGATATGTTTCTCCAAAACAATGAGCAATGTTACGCACATCTGGACATCACCCTAATACGACACCCACTTGTAAATTAGCCATGTCCCTGAACAGGGAGAAATACAAGGCTCACCTTCTCTCCGTAATATTTCATCAAATTTTCCAAGATGTTCTCGTGCTTCCAATCAAGAGCCGCTTTCTCGGTTGGGGCAAATACGTTAACAACGGTTTCGGAGTTAATTCTGGTTTCCCCTTTGAATGGCTTTGTAAGAAGCGAGTCGCTATCATCGCTCTCGCTTTCGGAATCACTTTCCAGAGCGTCGTATAGATCGGAGCTCTATATCATTAAGTCCAGGAAGGCATTAGATCACTAAAGAAGCACAAGATTAAGGCCGGCCTGCACCTCTATCCACTGGGACTCCTCGTGTATTTCGTCGTTGGTCGTGATGATTGGTATTCTGTGCATACCAGTTGGAGTGTTTTTCTGGGCTAAATTTATGAAGGTTTCGAGTTGGTGGAGATTCTGGAAAGCAGTGGACAGAGAGGCATACTTAAGGAGGCAACGGGGGAGGAGGTCATAACATTACCCAGCACTCCAACAGTTGAAAATGGAGTCTGTTCTGGAAATTCCGATTTGGAGTTGAACGGAGCGCTGTAGAGAAGTTGAATGACTTTCCAGGTTTGTGCTGCACGAGGCTGATTGACGAATTGAGCCACCTAATGATCGAGGAGGTGGGTTTACCATGGAAATCTTGATATGTCCAGGACCGGAGAATTACCTCTGCATTGTGTTCACAGGCTTCCCAAACATTCCCCGAGTTCATATCGTAGTGTTCCGCCATAAACACAAAGCTTTCGTAGTCGAATGTAGGAAGATGCACAATACCAGTGTTTTGATACTGGTTGAACTACATTCTCATTGGCTCAATAATCGTACAGAGGCAATTCTTTGTGCGCAACATACCTGTTCGGTCATCTCAGAACCTCTCCTTGAAGACCGTGGAAACGAAGATCCAAATCCTGGTCGGAGTCTACGGGTCATATTTAGTAGGTGTCACCATAAGGATCATATGTCAATGGCATGCACGAGGGAAGTTGATCTTACGTGTCATCAGCAGCGGTTTTATCTTCGGTCGTGAACGCTACGTCCCCATAAACGTTCCAACCTAGGCCAGAGGTATTTAGCAAGTCCAATGGCTGGGTGGCATTCCGAACGTCATGGCGTATGAAATTTCGATCTTTAGAGCATGACCATATGATGTCCGAATCGTGCCAAAGAAATCCTAAAAGGACACAAGGCATCAGATAGCGTCGAGAGGGCCTGCAGGATCTCTACTTACCAGTGGTGACATTCTGGTGCTCGTCTAGGAAAAACTTGGGAACGTACGGTCTGCGAATATCGTGGACCACGACCCGGTTATCAGTGTTTAGGGAGCATGACGCTACTTGGTACTCATAGCCCGGACGCCACTGAACCCGGGCTACACTGGCAATGGTTTGAACACACGTCTGAGGCTTGCGGCCATCTGACTTCATATCCCAAATCTAGTGGCTGATGGTAAGCAACCAGCAAATAAATCTAGAGCTTCACAGGTATCCACCTTAATTATTTTATCTCTTCCCCCGCTGGCCACATATCGTCCATCAGAATGCCAATCTATTGACAACGCGATTCCATAGTGAGCACTGATCTTTTTTTCGAACATTGAGGGGTTTCGTATGTCCCATTTCTACAGAGGATTTCCAAGAATTAGCGAAACGGATATGGCTCTAACGGGTAACCCATGCACCACACTACCTGAATTGTTCCATTCTCGAATGCCGCCACAAACTCATTGGGGTTTAGCGGATTGAACTGTACATCGCGTACACTTTCAGACTTTCCTTGAAACGTAAACTTGGCGGCAGTTTTCTCTCTCAAATCCTAGATATATACCGCGGTAAGCACGCGCCTCGTGTTGGCATCAAGAATAAGAGTTTACCCAAAGCTTCATGGTAGAGTCCTGGGAGGCGCTGAGCAACGTCAAGCCAGAAGAACTTTCAGAGGCGATGCGGTTGACGGCTCTGGAATGCTCGGATATTACTCGCTCTAAGATAACATATTTAATAATAGAATTGGTGAATGGCTCCATGAGATATGTAATGACCCGTTTTCTGTCCAGTCCGATTGATGTCCCATAAAACTATAGCACCATTAGTGGCAGCAGTGGCAATCTTCGCCTTTGATACTTGAGACCTGGTTGGCTTGGGTTTTGAATGTAAAATAACATAGAGTAATTGCTTTACATACTCCATTTCACGTCATTGACACTAAAATTCAAATTTAATCGACTCCCTGCGCGTAGATTTACGACCTCAATCACTTCACGTTCGCTTACACTTAAAACTTTCAAGACTATTTGCTCGAAGTTGGGCAAGTTTTAGATCATTCTCAAAGGACAGAAAAGCGAACTGCATCACCTTCACGGCCCGCTACGACTACTTGCTCACGCTCCGGTGAGGCAGATAAAGAAGTCAATGCTCCTTGTGAAGTGAAGAATATTGGATTTTTGATGCTCGAGGTGTAATCGGATTCATAGCTTGAAGGCACGTATCTAGTATCCGACAATCTAGGGTATATTTGACTTTGGAAGGGACGCATTACCTATTGTTAAGTTGTCGAGCGAAGAGGTATGTCCAGCTGTTTTGTCTTATCGCGGGGTACGCGTGCTATTGCCATATCAGGCATAGTAGTTTGAATTTACCAGGGCCCTAAGAATTGGCAAACGGACTTAGGCGAATATGGATAGGTACGTATTGTAAATGGATGTTGTTTGTTGGATCAAAATAATGAAAACATCGCTGCAAACTTTTAACTCTAGATGTATTATAAGTTCGGTTTCTCTAGTGTTCAATTAAAATGTCTTCACTGCTTGACACCATCACAGACACAAAACTGCGTTCCGCTGTTGCTAGCTACACATCCTCACATCCTGAGGCTCAACAACTGATAGATGATTTGATCAAGTACTTTATCTCCAACCCTCAGAATGCTTCTCAAGCAAATGGTAGTGAGAGCAAGAAACGCAAGTTAGACTCGGAAGAATCCCAAGAGCCCAGCTCAGAATCCAGCTGCACTATCCAGGATATTTCGTTCCTTACACCACGAAAGAAACTAAGCCTTGGCATCTCCGACTCCTCGATTATATTGAAGACCAAGGATGGTAAAGTCGAAGGGATCTATCCACTGAAATCGGTGAGACACCTGCTTTGCGTACCCACCCCCGATAAGCAAAAGCCACAGTACACGTTCATCTTGTTTAGTCAAAGCGGAAACACAAACTCCGGTGCAACTACTGATATGGACGCAATTGTTTTTACAGTTGCGGATGATAGCACGATACAAATGTCGGGAACCATCAATCAACTCGAAATATCCAAATTAACAGGCACGAACAGGGAAATAATTACTCAGATATTGGAAGAAGGTACCAACAGAAAAGTGACCATTCCTGATTTTGACCTGTTCGAATCCAAAGCGAAAGCTGGTCTTGCAAAGAGCGTAGTAAAAAGAGCACACATTAACTGCTATCTCAAGTCTAAGGAGGGTCACCTCTATTTACTACCTAGCGGGCTTTTCTTTGGTTTTAAAAAGCCGCTTCTATTTCTTCCCATACATAAGATTGACTCGATGAACGTGCTTGGAATCACCTCACGAACATTTGACTTATCCATCACTATGAAGCCAAGTTCCTCCGATGATAATCCCCAGGATGAAGAAAAAGGCGTCAACTACGAGTTCTCCATGATCGACTACGATGAATTCGATCCCATCATGGGCTACATAGACCATCAGAAAATTGCCTCCAAGGCCTGGGAGGAATCGCTAGGAAAGCCGGTCACAGACTCGCAAGAGGGGGACAAACCAGGAGATCATGATGAGGCAGACAACGACGAGGAGGACGACGAGGATTTTTGCCCAGAGGACGATCAAGAAGACGTGGCAGAGGAATTCGACTCTGAACATGACTCCGAAAACAGCGATAACCACGAATCGGATGAGGGTGAGGGTGAGGATGAGGATGAGGACATGGCCGAGGTGTCTGAAGACGTGGAGAGTGTAAGCCTGAACGAGTCCGAAGATGATGAGGAAGGGAACCCAGAAACCTACGAGTTGGACGATGATGATTTTTGATTAATTTGTACAGGATTTGCAATTGTCCCAGCCAAAAATTGTAATTAATTGTTTTAGGCTCATTTATCCGACCAGCCAAAGCAGTAATCAATGCTTGATGAGTTGATGTCAATGGTGTTAATAAATAAACATCGATCTTACCAAAATATGGAAGGCCAATCACCAATGGTTTCGTGATGGGAAAAATAAAAGCTGGATTTTGCCCAAGAATAATCAGCCATGCAGCTTTATCCAGTAGAAAACCAGCCCAGCTCTCTGCCTGTCAAAAAGAGAGCACCTAGGTTCAAAGGGCTAACATTTGAATATAGCCCCAGCCCTGATGGCGTAGACGAAAATCTCTTGGTCTTCTTCCACGGCCTAGGTACAAGTCCAATACGCCCCGTTCATATGTGATTATCCGCTTATCGGCAATATTGTTTTACAGGAGATACCGAAAAGCCTTTTCTAAAACTGGGACAATCACTGAAATTACCACAAACTGCGGTAGTGTCTATAAAGGCCCCTCAACCTATTCCCTACTTTGATGAGGGGACACAATGGTACCCTTCCTTTGGCCCTATGGGAGATCGTACGTAAAACCTTGTGCTTGAGTCTCCCACCACATCCATAACTCACCGTTCCAACGTAAACTCCCAGTTCTTACAAAGGATTCTCCACACCGTTTGCCAGGCCTGTTGAAAACACGGGAAATATTGAAAAAGTTTTTCATAGAAGAACTCGTTGGCGGTTGTGGATACGAAGCACATAAAATCATTCTCTTTGGTTTTTCGCAGGGCGCTACAGTGGCACTAGATTTGGCTATTCACGGAGGAATCAACGTGAATTGCGTGGTTAGCGTAGCAGGGTATTTGCTTGAAGAAACAGAGAAAACGCCCTCTAGTGCAGAGTTCTCTCAAAACACCAATGTGCTGATCATTCAAGGGGATAAAGACGAAACAATATCTCCCCGTACTAGTCAAGAGCGTGTAAGTAATTTCCTCGGACAATCATTCGGAACGGACTGTTTTTAATCACACGTAATGCACAGACCGCACACATCCAGAGCCGGTTCGGTAAATCCAACACCCAGACAATTACAGTGCCAAACAAAGGCCACGCTATGCCAAGTGGACCGGTAATGACAGAGCACAGTAGCCCTAAACCGCGACCATCCTTTTAACTGTTTTCTTTGAAATTAGAGGGAATGGCAGCCGATTATGAGCTTTTTCGCACAGCATTTGTCGAGACGGCAAGTGGAGCTGGAGAATATGGCCGAGCTATACGAGGTTAAATGAAGGGATAGTCCGAGAATCATATATCTATGTAGAAATGCAATGAAATAAACCAAATCTTAAACGCGCGGGTCGGTTCCATGAGCAATTTTGCAGCGATCTCCAAATCCCTGGTGCCCGAGGGCCAACAATCAGATTCCTGAAATTGGCCAATTTACTTCGAGATCAGCGAAGTATAATCAGGGGTTTATAGGAATACGGGCCAGGGAAGAAAATTTCATCCCTTTAATAGCCGAATTTCGATGGGTGTACTTTCTCTTCCTCTCTCGTCAGACTCGTATTTACAATATGGCCCACGAAAACGTTTGGAACTCCCGTCCCCGTCAATATGGCAAGGGTTCTCGTCAATGCCGCGTATGCACCCACCGCGCCGGTCTCATCCGCAAATACGGCTTGAACGTCTGCAGACAATGCTTCCGTCAATACGCTTCTGACATTGGTTTCGCCAAGTACCGTTAAGCCGCTCAATCGTTTACGATATGTTGCTGACAACGGTCTCGAAGTATCGTTGAATTGTTTAAAAACTATTTCGTCGACTTCCGAGCTCAATTTTTGTGTAGCTTAACTCGCAAAATAAAAAACATCGGAAAATGACGATATCTGAAAGCTGGTAGTATAATGGATGTGTCGGTTGTTGTGTTGGATGGTCATCACTCATCAATAGTCGGGGGGCCTTGTGTGAAATCGTTCGCTCATTTCGGATCGATGTAGTCGAGAGCCCAGTGGGTTGCACTCATCGATACACCTCAATTGCCGTAGTGCTGAGGTTGTGTGATGCGAATGCTTTGAGGGTCAGCCAACTTGTAGCGTCTAGCAATGATGTAACCCTTGACCACACAGGGCTCTTGATTGCGAGCTTGCAGAACATGAAACCAATACATGTAACTTGCTCCAGAAGATTAGATGACGACGCTACATCACCCTCCAAGCAATTTACTTTCACCTGTGGATCAATATGGCGTATTGGATCCTGAAGCACCACCAAAGCAGATGATTTTGATGTTAGAGATCCTAGTCGACACCTGATTATATATGGAATAGATCGTATTCATTTGTGTTATGGTCAATTCAATGCTGGATCAGCGATCATGCACATTGGCAATTATAGTCCCATTGTGTGTCTGACTGGCTGGAATAAATACCTGCACTTCCATATAGGGTCTGTTTTAGGTTGGGCCGTACTTGTAGCTATCCTTACGTTTCCCTACGACCTTGGGATTGTTTGAGCCGTTTGTTGTATTGGGATTTAGCATTAAACCATTATTCTACATTTTTATCTTCCATGTCCTCCCTGCTACCTGCTGCTAAATACTCCATCGTTATCCTAGGTGGAGGTGGCGTTGGAAAATCCGCAATAACGTTAAACTTTGTCCGTAATCAGTACGAAGCAGTTCCCATATACACACACATACGTGTATACGTATAATGCCTAATTTACCTCCTCCCCTTATGTAGATTCGTTGAAGAGTGAGCGATTCATGCACAGCATAGTATACGTCATTGTCGGCGACTAACTACCTTATTCCTTGTTTCCACAATAGATATGATCCTACCATAGGTATGTGCTCCAAGCCCCTTTCTGACCTCGTTCTCAAGTTTTCTCACCTTGCCCTGTCGCTGATAGAGGACTGTTACTGCAAGACATTCATCATGGATGGAATGGAGTACAGCTTGGACATCACTGACACTGCCGGGCAGGAGGAATATCGGTAAACACCTTGCGTATAGAACACCAATACCGGTTGCTGACTTGCAACGGTTCTTTTAGCGGCCTGTTCGATGACAAGTTCATGAGACAAGGCGATGGTTTTGTTTGTGTTTACTCTATTAGTTCGCAAGACTCTCTAGAAGAGCTAGCTACTATAATACATCAAATTCGTCGAGCCAAGGAAGGAACCTCGGTATGCTTCCCTAGTGTGTATGGTACTCATTGATGGATCCGATCCATTTATGCAGCTTCATTTAGTGTCCGATCATTGTGGTGGGTAACAAGTGCGATCTAGAGCAGGAGCGTGAGGTATCCACCGTTCAGGGAGAAACCTTCGCTCAACAATCAAAGACATTGTTTCTGGAGACTAGGTAATACAGCTAGTGTCATCCATAATACTGACATACTGATTTTTAATTTCTCTCATGAAGTGCAAAAACTCGAGTCAACATTGATGAGACATTTGAGCAAATCGTTCGGGAGATACGCCGACAAGAAGCAGTTGCAGCTGCTACTTCCAAGTCAACACCACAATCACCCAATTCCCAGAGTAAAACAAAGAGCTCGTGTTGTTGTATTGCTTGAGTGTTGGCTACTTTCTCGACAGTTTCAAGATGTATCTATATTTGGCTTCATAGACATGTTGAAAACCTACGCATTGCTACTTTAGATAACCATTTGGATGTATCTGTTTGCGTTAATCAGTCTATGGCTTGCTGCTTTTTATCATCTATTGTAAAGCGGAAAACTTTCCTTACCTTGTTGATATCGTGACTATGCAATACTATTGGAGTAAAACAGTTAACCTAAGTGTTTGCGTTGTGTGCTGTGTAGCGGCAACTTGGTATCCTCTCTTCAACGGATTCAGGACGACCGGTTGCAAGGCAACTCATCCCATTCGCCATAGCAAGTACTATCATTAACACTATTCAACCTTCCTGCTTCCGGTCTGGCATGCAGCACCTCAGGATATGTTCTGGGTTGAATGGTCCCGGAACAGCCGATTCTATCATGAAAACTGAGCTGTCAAATACCAAGTACTGATTACAGCAGGTTTTAGAAAGGGCGAGTAAGAATACAACATTGTCTCAAGTTAATATCGTAGTTCAGATAATTTCAAGACTCGAATCCTTTACTGATGGCTGGCGATTTTTTATTTATTACCATTGTAAGAGTTGTATGTTGTTGTATAGCCTCAGCACTGTGATTCCCAAGATATCCGTTCGCCAAGTGCAGATTCTGCTGAATCAGCGGTGATTTGAATTCTATCAACAAGCCTCCATGTTGTATTGTCACAGAACGTCGTTTGATCAGCATCGGGACTATCCAAAGCACCATAAGCATCTGTAACATCCAGTCCCAAACATCATATGCAGAATTGGTATTCGATCTTGAATAAAAAGACTTGATGATTACCCAGGGACATGAAAGCATATCACAATGGGTGGTTCTTTTGTTCGTGCTTTCGTTCTGGCTACCTTTGCTCTTGGTGTTACTTGCGGTGCGGATATCAAACCTTCCAACGCAGAAAAGCCTTGTGCTGATTTAGAGGTTAGACGAGAGATACGTCAATTGAATGAAGCTCAGCTCAAAGAATTTTTGGAGGGACTGAACGAGATGAAGGATAGTGGAGTATATGATGAATTTGTCCAGTTACACGCCAAATACATCAAAAAATATCACCGCACACATAACTTTTTATTATATAATAGAGCCTTCTTGCTGAAGTTCGACAAGGAATTGAAGCAGATCAATCCCCACTTGAATACAACAATTTGGGTACGTTGGGTCAGGATTGCTCACCGTTAAATATTGCAGACTTCTCACATCAATTACTATTCCAGGACTGGAGTAGGGATAGCGTTTCACCGGAGAGTAGCCGCATCCTTGGTCTTTTCGGGGGCAATGGCCGCAAGAGTGATCAATGTGTGACAGAGGGAGTTGTGAAGAAGTGGGTAGCTAAATATCCCACAACACATTGTATCAAGCGAGAGTGGGACTTAGGCAACAAGATCAAATCCTTCCCTCCTCCGGAATATATTAGAGCGATGATAGTCAGGTCTAAAACATGTCCTTTGCTCAATGAGCAGGTAGACCTGGTGATGCGCCATGTCCATCAGTCGATTGGTGGAGATTTGAAGAACGTATTAACAGCTATCAATGAGTAAGTGCAATGGCCGATACATTAGAGTATCTCCCAAGGTACTAACATCCATGCTACAAAGCCCTCTATATATCTTAAGTGCGGCATTTGCGGACAGAATATTTGCAGATTGGGAAAAGATTCATACTCCAGAAAATCTGTTCGACCATGGCTATAAGCCTAACGATGTCATAGAGCCCTTTGGAATGAAGGTCAAGGACCTGGTGAATACGCAGCGTCAACCACTGTGCTATAGATATTCCAAATTGAACCAACGACTTTCATCTGAAAGAATTTCGAAGATTGAATCGACATATGCACAAGGGGTGTATGGGCCTTTCTATTAGCTTTCGTCAAACATGTTGACCATAGTTTTTGTGACTTGTTGTCTTGTTCCGGCGAATAAATTTCCATGATTGTCTTTGGATAGGGAATTAAATTGAGGGTACAGCTAGAATGTCTGTGATGTGATATATTGTGCCATAAACAACTAAATCAAGAGGAATCGATGCAAGCACTGCGACCCTCCAGATGGCGGGCCAGTACGTTGTGACCTTGGGAAATACTTGGATAGTGGGTATCAATGCTGCTTCACGATAATTTCCCTTCCTCTATCAACAGGGGTTGATAAATGTACAGCCCAGGCTTCTACTGTACCAAGTGATTGCAATCTTTAAATCAATGGAAATTGAAATTCAACCTATAAACTGTTGTTGATATGTAGGCCTTCCTGAACTATGAGTGGTGTACTTCAATGCTGATGAGCGCACATCTTTATTCAGAGCACAGAGGCCAAGAGAAGGCTTAGTCGTTTTAGAGCCGGAAACTACAAGATCTCTGCGACGTTCGGTTGAACGAAGGTCACATACCAATACACGGATATCTTGGATGTACGTCTGATCTCGGTGAATTGTGATGCATCTCTGACAATCCAACATAACATACAATATGCACAACCATGTTAATGCAGTGCTTGAAAAATCTAAAAACCCAGAGGCTCGCCTCATCAATCAATCTTGTTAAAATAGAATGGTATTGAACGGACTTTGTTTATGTTATATGCAATTCTTCGGTTTCCGAATTCTCAGGTTTGCATGCTCTACTCGATTTGAATCAGTAATTTCTCCTTATATCAACAAACCCTACGCCTGGTACGAACGTTTGAATTCTTGACAAAAAGAGTTGATTTATCAGTGGAGCTGGCACCTCAATCATCATCCCAATCCCTTTAAACCCCATTCGTACCGTTATTGTTGGTAAAGAGGCCGAGATGGATATTAGTTTCAATATAAGGGTGTCCTTTTTCATTCTCACTATGATATTCATGGCATCTGGCCTTGTTGCTATCAGTGTGGGGTCCTACTTCTGGGCAACGCCATATGCTCGCCGTCGCGTGGTCGTTACCCCGGATATACTTTTTGGTATGTGTAGATAGAACTCTAGCTTCCAATTAAAAAATTCTAACCAAGGCTGAATTCTAATGCTCATTCATAGCTGGGCTCTTCATGGGCATCGTGGCAACCTTTGCTTCGTTCATAGGATTCCATGGTTCCGCACATCCAGTTCGGAAGAAAAAATGGCTCATAGTGTATGGGTGGCTTGTGGTAGCAGTGTTAGTTATTGAGCTATCGCTAGGAGCAGTAATTTGGTTTAGGTCCTTGAGCATTCGAGATAGCTTCTCCGACAAATGGAGGACTTGGGACCCCGCATTGAGAGCGTTATTTCAGGAAACGGTTAGCACGCCTCACTTTCTTCTCTATCAATTAGTACTAAAGTGCGCCCGATTTATAGGATAGCTGTTGTGGTTACTTCGATAGTACAGATTTTCCCGCCGATTCTATTTCGTGTAGAAGCCAAGAACACGCCTGGCCCGGTTGCGTGGATATGATTCACATTTACTCGGACAACTACTTGAGGAATATATATACCGCTCTGTTTGGATTTGTAGCTGTGGACGTGTTTGCTTTCTTTGCCTTGGTAATTCTAGTTCAAGCAAGAAACGATCAAGAAAGATACGAAAAGGCGGCTATTCGAACATCTAAATTATTCTTATCATATTATTCCAACGCATAATAGGCGAAGTCAGTTTTCTACATATTTATATGAATGATTTTCAAATTTTCTTCATGCTTGTCATAGATCAACAATTCCCTTATATATATACCACATTTTTATTACGATATTATGAGTTCTCTAACATATATACTATTTTAAATTCAATAAATCATATTAAAACGATTTCTCAAGGTTGTGGTGGAATAGGGGGTTTTCCTTCCTACTGTCAAATTGACTGGAAAAGGTGCTATCGAAGTGGGAAAGTGTTATACAGTGAAGCTATGATGGTATTATGGGTATTTGCAACAATTCAATGGAAAGTATAGGGAAGATGGATAATTATTGATGGGAGTACAAGTTGAAACTATAAAGTACCAAGGAGGTTCCCCGTGAACACTCGGTAAGTATCCTCTTCATGAATCTATGCCAACATGAAGAAGTTGAGGAATTTGAATATCTAGGGCCAGCCTAAAAAACATGGCAAAACTGAGACGGTGTCCATCCTAAGGTGGACATCTGAATATAAACATTCCCCATTAGCGAGCAGTGGCCACATGTTCTTCATATTCATATTCTTCAGCTTCTTCAGTTAACGTTTCCATGTAGGCAGCTTTTTCGCTCTCCTGCTCCACATCTGCCTCAACATCAAATATCCAATGATACTGCAGAATAAGATTCTTGACAATGCTTTGCTGTTGCCCCAAGTTTGCCATCGAAGTAGCAAACGATGCTGGGCCTGGGGGAGGGCGAAGGATAGTAGGGCCAAAGACAATTGCCAAATTTGAAGCGTACATATGATTGATGTCCTCGTAGTCAGTAATCCTAGTGATACAGCATTATTAGTACTCATCAATGATTGGTACTAAAGTGGTTTCCTTACATCTCCAAGTGCTCAACTAATCGCTTAAGAAGGACGTAATTAGGAGTAGGAAGTGCATGAACCAAATCCTTGATGGCGAAAAGTCTTTCATCGTAGTCAACAACACCTATGTAATAGACCGAGGTTAACAGCGGTTACGGCACTACCTCAATATGATATACTAACCTACTGCGGAGATAAAATCTTCGTAAAGCTCAAATGAGAGAAGCGGCTCAGGTAATTCACGAAGCCATTGTTTTAGTAGTCCAGAAACAATATTAATGTCACTCCACTCTTCATCAGATAAGTCAACCGCTTCCGCGTCTATTCAATTTGGTTAGCAATATCTTCATGTAGTAGGACGATGCAAAGGTAGCCATACTCCTGTTAAACTCCTGGCGTAGCCGCTCAATACTTGACATCATTCCAGAAAGTCGATAAATTCCAACTTCACAAAGACCTAAAAAGCGATGTTAATAAACAAGTCGTAAACGTTGTGTAAATAACTATATGTTACCTCTACTCTCGACTTCACTCAAGCATTTCGATACCAATATAGGTACTGTGTATCCATCTGATCCGTCTGTATTCTTCATCATCTTCTCTAAATTAACGCCGAACACTGCACCGTTGAGTTAGCAAATTTGCGACTTGATCCGAAATTAATAAAACACATTTACCAGAAGATAGCTCAGTCTCGATTTTAGATTTGCCATCCCCTGCACCGGCACCAGTAGCCGAGACTCTATTGGATGCTCTCTCTTGTTCGATAATCTCTTTCTGAGCATCCTCCACCAAAACGGTGATTCTTCGGGCTGCAGCTTCCTTAGCTGCATCACTTATGGCCTGAACCCAGTCCATCATATCTTGCCGGTCAATAGCCTGCAGATAATACTGGCATCCTTCTTCTGACTCCACCTTGAAAACGTGATCTCGCTTTGCGTGAGAATGCTCTACAGAGATTGTGGAGTCGATAAGGTTAATGGCCAGCGATGGCTTAACTGTGGGCGCCTTCGACAAAAAGGAGGGCAACGAAGAAGTACGAGGAATTTCCGAGTCTCTATTACGTGTGCTCATTGAATCAGGTGTGGTTGAAAAGTAAGAAGCAACAGGCTCAGCAACGGGTGACTTGGCAGAACTCTCGCATACAGAATCGGTTGTCCGGACAGTTTTCATTAGATTTGTCATCATCTCTAATTCCTTGGTTTTGGCACGACGTTGTTGTTGTTCTTTTACTCGCTTTTCAATGATCTTGGCCTCCTCGTGCATCTTCCTTTGCACGTTTAACTGATATTCTCTAGCCTCCCGCTCTAGACGTTCCCGCTCTCTTGTATCGCGCTTGAATTTCTCTTGCTCTTCATGAATCAATTTTGCGAACACTTTTCGAATCGGCATTGAATGATGAGATGAAGACCAGCTGTTGCCATTAGCACTACCATTAGAGTTGAACCGAATTAGGGCATTTTCACGGGCTGCAAACTCCTTCACCTGTCGAATATCTGGCTTTGTAGCGTATCCACTCTGAGAAATCAAGAAGCTCATGTCAACGTCTTGATTCGGTGATTGGGATAAGCTACATTGAGAAGTCCATTCTCTGAATGAGCTAATTAGGTAGTAAATGTGTAGTCTCTTGTCGAAGTTAATCAGATGTCCGGAAGTAAACAAGAGATCGGGGAGGTAATAGAATATCTCCAAAATACTTTCTATCATCCAGCCAAGGGATGGAACAAGACCAAGCGGCTCTGTGGTAGACGAATCCTGAAATTGAGACGAGAATGGAGATCCGGAAGCTAAGCTGATATCGAATCCATTTATCAGGGAATGGAGTGTGTCCAGACCACAATTATGGTTTTGGGATACGTCGTTCCAAGCCTTAGTAAAAGCTCTGCTTTCGGGACTGATTAAGCCAGCTATTATCGCGGATTCCACGAACGATGGAACATAAAGCTTCTGTTTTCCACCCAAGTCTCCCGATACACCTAGTTGGCTAAATGTCTTGATGCGGCCAGGCCCCAGAGCAGACATTTCGTATCGGCATATTAAGATCATCTCAATGAATTTCTCAATTCTTGATATTCTCAACTTATAGTCAATTGTCAACGAAGCTATCTCCGAAATGACCCAAACTTTGATAGCCTCATGAATCCGAAAGAGGGCGACGATTGAGCTCGGGACTGTTGAAAAGAGAGTGCTGCTAGCTTGAGAATTACTACTAGAGGCAATTGAATGGCGGCAATGTTCAATGGCAATATAAATGTCGGAAAATATCACCTCATCGTCGGTTACAGGCGCAGGTTTCTTTTTTGGATGCCAAGCCAGTGGATCAATGGTTTGAAGCTCCAGATCGCTCAGGGCATAAACCCAATCGTGGAGCGGGATAGGGGAAAACAGATTAAATATACATTGGTTGATAGCCGCAACCAAATCTCGAGGAGCTTTTCCATCTACACCTTGACATATCGCTTGAGGGGTATCCGCGGACTTTGGTGAAGACTGGGGCTCAAAAGGCAGATTAAAGTAATCGGGATCAGAGTTGGTGTGCATCTTCGGGACAGTAATGGACAATTCTCTGGGCTGCACTGAGAGTGGGGATGGTTTCAATGACGTAGCGACAATAAACTTCTTCAGTCTATTTGCGAAATTAACCAACTTGTCAGAAAGTCGCCAACCAGAATCACCCTCAGCACAACGTGACAGATTGTTGATTTCCAGCTTGATTACGGCGTCCAAAAAAGCGCAGGCTTTGTCCCTAACCTCTAAGCTGTCCATAAAATCGTGGAAATGGTTTTTCAACCAATACTCAAACATCGTGACAATACGCAACTTTATCCACGACACGCCTTCCAGGTTCTCCTGGTCTTCAGGGTTTCTTGACTTCTTGTCGACAGTTTTTTTGGCTTTCATATACCGCTTACGCAGGTGATCCAGCAGTGCACTGGGGATGCAAAAGCTTCGATAAGACAGAAAGAATGTTTCTGAATATTCGTCCTCATCAATCTCAAGATAGCTTGACTTGCCGATAGTGAAGGGATGATCGGACTCAGTAACCAATTCGTCGTTATAACGTTGCACACCGAAAACCAAAATGTCAATGAGTCGATCTAGCGTACCCCCTTTAACATAAACTCTTAGGGGCGAGGAGGGATTACGCAACTCAAAGAAGTCATTCTTTGAGACTTTGAAAACAAGCTCCTTATTGCTAGCAAAGAGTAGGATTTCATTTTTCTTCAGAAGGTCCGGAATCCAACTGGCGTTCGAAAGATGTTGTTGGTCGTATTGCTTCTGCATAAAGCCCCACCATCCTGATTTTCCGATGGTTTCAATAGGCGAGATTGGCCTGTTCATTACCGGGCTAGTTGTAAGCGATTGGGTTCGCTTGCGAGCTTGATATACATCGATTGATAGTGGCACGGTTGTTTTCACATTCTCATTGACATTCCCTGGACGAGCAGAACCATACATGGTGGGGGACCGGCCACGTTCAATATGATTGGGAGAAAATTCCCTACCGTCGTTGGGCTTCATGCCATAATCAGATTGTGTTGCCATACAAGTCGCAAGCATTTCCAAATAGGACGGAGAATACGGTGTAGTAACCGGGAATTGTAGAGGCTGGTAACCTAAAATACGATTGGGATGATTTTTGTAAATTTCCTCGTAGTAGCGGCTACCTATGGGTGGCTCGGAATCCAGTGAACACTGGAAGATATGCTTGACATCAAATTCCAAAGTAGGATCGTCGTTGGATAGCATGCCATCAAAATAGATCTGAAGTGGTTTACAGTGTGGTGTGTTGGAAGCAGTCGGCGATGATCGAGCACGGGAACGGCACCATTCTCTCTTTGCGCGGATGAAAACAAGGTACATTTGACGATACTTGTCAAAATTTACAACGGATGTGCTGGTATTCCCGCTCCTTCCAGAGTTGGTACTTCCATTGCTATCGGTATTCAAGGCACTAGGAACCGCCTTGTCTATTCTTTCAATGGCTTGTTTAATTGCGCCAAAATACGGGATTTGTCCTTTGATCATAGCCTTGTCAGCGCTGCCATTGATGACACTGCTAAGCCTTGCAAGGTCGGAGATCTCAGTACCATAGAGGCCATAATCAACCAATCGAGGTACCCATTCAGAAGCAATTTGAACCTTTAGCGCATCCGGAATTCCTTTCCACGTTTCTCTTAGTCTTACAACTGCAGGACTACACACTCCTAAAGCAATGGAAACCCAAGAGGCCATATCTCCAAGCTGTTGGCATGCAATACCAGTGCGGATCCAGTGTAATAAAATTGTACTTCTTCTGGACGAGTGCATTGATTGAGCTGTGGTTACCAGGTGAGTATGGATCAGCTGAGTCAGGAAGTGGGGACTTGACAATGTGCATATAAATGGATTCAGCTTTTTCGAGTTGGCAGAAGCTGGGGAATACTCGTTAAACGGAAGGAAATTACGAATATGAAGTAGATTGTGATCTGTAATCTCCATTCGACGTCGGTTGTGGAAAATATATAGCTGCTCAGCAAAGTCCTGAGCGGGTATCTTTAGAAACAAAGTTGGAGTCAAACCCGAACGAGCAAGGTTAGAGAGATCCGGAAGAAGATGCAAAAGAGAAGTATCCTCCGCCTCGGTACTAGATTGTAAAGGCTGCTCTTTTGATAATTGAAGTCTAGCTGGGCCATTATTGGGTTTCTCTAAGAATTGAATCAGCTCACTAAATCCGTCGATATTGTGCTTCTCTAAAGTTTCTTTCACCAAGCTCTCAATATCTTTCTGTAACTTTTCATCCATGTCTTCGTTGAAATCCTCTATCCAAAGTCGGAGAATGGTCGTTAAACGCTCAAGAACCATTTTTCCCTGCTCATCCAGTTCATCATCAAAAACAACCATGCCAACGCACCTACGGATCTCTCGGAGCACATGTGATGGTGACGTGAATAAGTAATAAGTAGACAAGAAAATGCTGATATAATCCTCATTAGGGGTTGATATATCTCCACTTTGTTTTTGTCTTCGATTTGTAATATTGCCGAATAGTAATTCATGAATTAATGAATCTATGGTACCTCCATTCACCTTGAAAAATGCTGGCTCTGCTGAGGCACCATCACTAGAGTTCGTGTTGTACAGTTGCGAAAGCACCAGTTCTGGATGTTGAGCCGTACTCCAGTACAATCTACCTCTGATGACAGGGTCGCTTTTCTTGGAATTCAATTTACTCTGTGCCCTCATCAAATCTACCTTACTGAAGTTCGGATCTGCGACTCTTGAAAGAGTTCGGGGAACTTCATCGCTTTTTTTCCCGGCTTTCTTCCCGTGCGAATTTTTGACGGTACTAAACTTGTTCAACCAAGTAATACGCTGTTCATCCGTTTTAGCCACAAAAAGTCTTTGAGTAGCGTTAGGACCGGTTACGAAAATTTGAATGGCCTGAACATTTCCCGACGTTAACTGCGAAACATCGAACGATGATCCGAACAATGAAGACGCGGAGGAGTTTGAAAGTGAGAAAAGCGTCGACCTATTCGTAGTGCCGGTGGAACTTTGGTTATTTGAATAGGAGAATGAGGTGGACGATGCCTCGATTACATCAACACGTTCAATAGGCAAAGTAGTATCATGCTTCCATTTTGTAAAGTAGCCCTTGGCGGAGTTCCCAGATTTATCATCAAATATGTCTGGATGTGGACCAGAGCCAGAAGAGCTAGCAAAACGAATGGCATCTCCGACTGCATCAAAGATACTAGGTCTATTGTTTCGAACCCATTTGCGTTTGCATATCATTATCGTGTCGTTGAAAATAAGCAAACAAACGAAACGTTTGAAGCGAAAGTTCCCGGGGTCCACTTCTGTGAAGCATTCACCGTAACAATAACGGTAATAAAGTGGCTCATCAACTGGTATCGGGAAAGAAATCGATAAGTGACGATCGTTTGATCTTGGTATCGGCTCAAAAATTAGCACTCGAGCGGAATTGGCGAAATTGGCGCTATTCAACGGGATCCCCTTATCACTAAGGTCTGGTGAATGAGTAGAAGGTGAAAAAGCGGATGATACTGGGGGTCCTAGTGATGTTGTCGCTATGGTAAGCGGTCTCTTTTCTATGGTTGTCAACGGGAATATACTCTTAAGTTCGCTCTCCGACGGAGGCTTATAGAAATACAGCTTGGACCCCTTTAACATGACTCGATATACCTTCCAGCTTCTACTTAGTCCCATAGTACTACCTTGGTAAAGATCGGCTTTCTTGTTGAGATACCCTTCTTTGGTAATGGCAACTGTGCTGGGTGAGCCTTTTGTATGTCTTTTAATCTTTTCCTTGCTAGTTTTAAGCGAAGAAGAGCGCGGCTGCGGTAGCTCGGTGATAGTTGAACGTATCGGGACTTCCTCTTTGGCTTTAGCCGGCTCAATATTATCCACTGCAACTGGCTCCTTATCAGGCTCCGGATAAATAGTAAGTTGCGGCATTGACTCTATTTCAGGTAAAAAGGAAGATATCACTGTGTCTCCGCGAGAGACGTTTACTGAGATGCGCTCAGGTGACATATCGTAGAACTCTGAGTTCCTACTCAGGTACAACGAATCATCTCCAGGCACTGTTCGAGATTTTCCAAAAAGTGCAGTAAAAGCATTGGAAAAAGAAGATTTGGACTGCGAGGTTTTTATCTGTCTAACTCGAGGGCTGTCAGAAGGTGGGATACCGCTGGAAGTTGTGGCGCCTTTGGTTGGTGGATAGTTGTATTTAGAGTCGGGGCTCCTGGGATATGCTTTGAAGCTATTCTGAGAAGAGCTCATCTCTACACCAGTGGTTGGTGTATATTATAAATATTCTCTGTGTAGGAGATAGAAAACAAGTCGAAGTAATACTATGAATCGCAGAAAAAGGTAAGGTGATTAGAACGACACTGAAACTTCGAAGCTGCTATTCATGAAGGATAGCTGTCAAGGATTTTGAGTGTATACACGCAATCGAAACGAACTATACAAACAAGAACAAATATGGGAGTCAAGAAGGATGCTTTGTTTCGCAAACAAAAGTGCAAAAGAAATTGCAAGGCACTTTTCAAATAATTTAGAATCAGTTGTTCGGGGACTGACTGGGCATCCATTAACCAAGTGTAACCGTAAAACCAACCAGAATTGGTGATTAATAAATTGATGTAATAATCGGGATATATACGAATGTGAGATCAAGTGAAGAATACTACGGACATAGCATAAGGACCTAAATTAGCATTAGTCTTTCTATCATTCGGACCCCTGAATCTGAATTTTGTGGTAATTTCATTCATTTCTGTTTAATTGTAAGAGAAAATACTTCAGAATGGCATCTATGAACACCAAACCCCTGGGTGGTTTGAGACATTAAAGGATGCCCACACATCTTCCATATGTTGTCAGAAGCGTAAGCTTCGGTGTCCATACCCGTTCTACCACCCGGATGAGTACCTCGTCTACATGTTCGTGTTTAGTTGCATTCCGTGGGTAATCATAGATGGATTATGAGGCCGCGTTTGGTCAAACGAAGAGTAAGTAATGGCAGCATACAGGTGCCGTACAAAATAATTAATATGGAAATGAGTACTAACCATGTTCATCGTATAGGAGGCAACCACAGGCTATTGATTATATCTGATTTGCAATGAATCGGTGAGGTTTTAGGAACCTTGACGTTACTAATCTGGTCAAGCGAGATATTCTAATATTTGTGTGACACCCTTTTTGGTTGTACTATTTCCTTAATTGTTCAATATCAATTATGCGCTTTTCCAAAGTGGGCTTATATCGAATGCCGTTCTGTTTCGAAGTCTCTATACAAAGAAGAACAATTAAATCCATGTGACGCAACATTACCCTAGGAGACACAGTTGGGAAATTCCCTTTTCCTATTATCGATGCTATGCTAGAATACACAACAAATGATAATTGACATCTATTTCCACATATTGTCCCTTCTTGGGAAGATAGTACATTGTCTTGACCATCAGATAATAAAGGAACCTTTGTCCTGTGTATAGGCATTGTTCAGACGAATTTTCCTGTTTAGTATCAGTTTTGTAATTTGAATCCTTTTTAGAGCAAGCTACATGGGGTTTGCATGAATTTCCAGTTTCTCTGTGTACCAACAAAGTCCTGTTGATTCTGATCTACAATTTCCGTGAGTCGAATAGGAATTCAAGATGTCTCTGTAATGGCGTTATGATTGGGCATTATCCTGCTTTCCTGGCCATGCGATGGATGTTTTGGGAGCTCTCCATTCCACTAGCTCATCATTATTATTAATTGAGCTATGAACTGAAACTGTGAAGACAGGTGTATAATGCTTTCAACCAGTGGGGGCTGTGCCCTGTCCAATTAAGAGAACATACATTGTTGTATCAATGCCCGACGAAAGGGATGATAAAATGAGCTACAAGATGCTTGGAAGCCTGGGTGTTCTGAGCCAAGCTGTTCCTGATGTAATCCCGCCAAAGTGTTGCGATAGTTCACCAATGCTCATCACCTTTTATAATCTCTAATATATATATATATATATATCCACACTTACGAAGTTGGCACAGCGTGGTTATGCAAAATTGAGCTCGAGCCTTCAAAGTCCATGGAATTTAGCAGTTTTGTTAGACAAATCAAAGATTAACATGGTAACATGAATAAAACAAGTTAACAAATTCCTTCATGTCTTCAGGTTTAAACTGCTTCAGAATTAAGCAAGTTCAGTATTGGCTAGTCTATCTGACTAACGATCAGCCAGCTATATGCCCTTATTACACCAATCATCAACCAACAAGTACTTTATCAGCCAAGTTCTTTTGCATTCATCTGTGTAGCATAAACGTCGGTAGGGAGTTTGTATGTATCATTCACGATTTTCTGCAGAACAGTCTAGAGAAGGTGTAGAAATTCTAATTTAATATATATACGGTACAATGCAGAGACCCTGAACATGTGCTATGCGGTGTATAAACAATCTGAATCTTGGCATCTAGTTTTGGAAGCCCTTAGCTACTTTGTTAGGAATATGTTTCCTATGACTTTGTTGAATGATGGGCATGGAAAGACTACTGATTGATTTAAATCTATAGCATCAACATTAATAGATACTGCCATATCCAATCACTTACCGGTGCTGTCTTATTGGTTTGAGCATTTCCATTTGACGCAATAATTGGTACTGCTTTTTTACTCCGACCATATTAGATTTGTAAAGCGTGGTCCGTAATTTCCACTTGATTTAACCCCTCTATCAATCCCTTTCTTTGACTACTCTATTGAAAATACGACCAACCTTGACCCTCTTAGAAACAGTAGCTTTCTATCTCGTTAAAACTCCCCCGTCACATACTATACATCTTAATTCCATATATTCTAATGAAATTTTTTGGCTCCAACCCTGTGTCTGATAGCATAGGTTTGTCAAATTATTAACATCGTTAATTACATTGTACTTGTAAACAAGTGAAGCTCACATCTTGAATTTATTCTATAGACAAGCTTGTAAAGAAACCAGACTATTCTAAAGATGATTTGGGCCAATTGTGTAACCTGGTGAACTCAAGAGAAAATGGGTACGAAACTTCAATTAAGCATTATCAGACAAAGTTATGTGTAAATACTTCCTCCAAATCCAGAATGAAAGAGGCGGCGAAGGCTTTACAAAACAAACTCAAATCTCGAGAGTCCCAGGCAGTCTTGATTAGCCTATCAGTAAGTTGAGCACAGTTACTGATGCTTGAAACATGCTAACTTCCGTTTTGTTTGAAGCTTTATGAGAGTTTGATCGAACGATATGGGGCTAAATTTTATGGTATGGTCATAGTTTCAGTGCATCATAACTGATACTGGACATAACAAAGGTGCTTGGTAACTGTGTGCTAATATTCAATTATATAGGCTACATCATTTCGGATAAATTTCTCAACACACTACAGAAATTAGTCACTTCTAGAGTATGCATTATAATCGCTCAATGGAAATAATATGTGAATTTTATTTACCGTTTCTAATTGTTAGTACAGT
Organism: Basidiobolus meristosporus CBS 931.73; assembly: GCA_002104905.1. NCBI lineage: Eukaryota > Fungi > Basidiobolomycota > Basidiobolomycetes > Basidiobolales > Basidiobolaceae > Basidiobolus > Basidiobolus meristosporus. Next base: position 80,410 of record MCFE01000021.1, on the reverse strand, counting down.
GACGTTATTGTACGGAATCGTGTAATAGAGCTTCTGCAAATTTGGACGGTGACTTTCGAAAATGACCCAAGCATGAGTCCGATCAAAAGTTTGTACGAGAAACTAGCTTTCCAAGGTAAATACGCCGCTCTCTTAAATTTAATGGCCGAGAGTTAATTTTAAACGATATTTAGGTAGCATCCCTACGGTAACTAATCTCAAAACAGTCAATTGTTATCCTATGGTGGACGATGACTAATGAATTCTTTAAATCAGGGGGATAATAGAGCAAACAACAGCTCAGAAGATATACAACTTGTATGTATTGTTTTCTATTATTTGGAATCAAGATTTCTAATTCAGTGCATGTAATAGTCAACTGAACATGTGGAAAAGACTATCAACTCTGGCCGGAGTTATTCACAAATGTTGGCTGAAGCACTTGCTTTCACTGACCCCGAAACAACTGATGTAACAAGAGATGACTTGATTCAGGTAAATAATATAGCAACCTTATCAAATAACTTTTTTAACAAATGCACGTCTGTTAGGAATTCTATGAGAAGTGCAAATCATCACAAGCTAAGATAGCAAAAATACTTGCGCTTACTGATAACGAAGCTGATTTAAGTAAGAGGCTGGGTAAATACACAACGCAGCTCGTATTCTAATGTTTCTTCGAACGTTTAAGGCTCATTACTGAAGGTCAATCACGAACTCATAAACACCTTAAACCTTTATAATGAGATGGTTGAGCGTCAACTTGTTGCTGCAGCTACTAAAGCATCGTTGACCGACTCTATGAAGCAGGTAAATAACCACACTCAGTTATGATGGAGTAATTGATTAATTTGAAACCTATAGGAATTACCAGACCTAATCCAACATGAGGAAACGATCGGAGCAGGCTCAGGGTTGGCTTTCATTTGTCATTTTTGTTTACGCATCACTTACGTATAAATACTCAGTACTTCACACTCAAGCCTTGGCTCTGATCATGAACAAGACCCATTCGCCGATCCTGGAGGCAGTCAACTGGGCAATAAGCCCTCAGACAAGAAGCTAGGGTAAGCATATTCATGATTCGTTTGACTCTCCATAAATCGGCCAATAACTGAAAATGATGGCTCCTCAATTAGTAAACGACCAGATTATGCAGGTATGCGACTGTTTAAATCATATCAAGACGATTATATGTTCATTTACTCAACTCTAATGCAGTATTCGAGACAACGGATGATGAACCAGGGTTGCAAAAGCCACTAGTTCCAGTCTCTACTCATGCGATTATTTAAGTTGCAAATCGGATGGAAGAGTGGGCTCAATCAATTCTAACGTTGAGTACTATGTTTCATACAGTTCGGCCCAACCAAACAAACCATAAGGGCGGTTTACATTTCCGCTTACCTTACTTAACCTTTTCCTTTCATAAGGCGAAACATTTTGCAGTTGTTAATTATGAGTTGGCCAACTTTTTGCTTCATTAATAAACAAAAATCAGTCTCAGATTCCTCCTTGATTTAGTTGATGCACGAAGATTGGGAATCCATCAAACTCACAAAAGAGGCAATGGATACTCCTGTATTTGAATGACCATCTAGATAAATAATAAGCTGGGAGCCTTACTCCAGATATATAGGACGGTGCACTTCCTAGAGAATGCTAACCAGTATTAGTATATTCATCCAGTATCTAGATTAAATAGGAACTAGCTAACGATGTTCAACTTTGAAGCACATCCAAGTGAAATGGAACCTGCCGTTCTCAGTATGTTATACGAAGAGTAATATATAGTCATTTAAATTACATAAAATACTGTTTCACACCGAAAGATAAACCATGAACTAGAAGCGGAGAAAGAATTTTACAAAAGGGATCTAATAAATAGAACTGTGGAGTAAACAATAGATCCTCGATAAAAAACAGCAATTGTCGGCTAGTGTAGGATAATGCGCAAGTGAAAAAGCAAAGCCCGTGCTTGTTCTATGTTGTCTTGGCTTCGGATTGCTCACTGTTTCATCTCAAATGGCGAATCTATAATAGAGAATAAGCTTTGTTGCGAACCTCCTTGATTGTACTGAGGAATAGCACGAATGTCGTGATAAAGCTGGCTTGAAAAGAGTCATCTGGTGGATTAAACTTGGCTGGTTTCACATCCGAGTTTAACAGATGGTTAGCTACAGTCATAATCTTGGTGGCATGATTCAGGCGGCTTGTCATTAATACTGGCTCCTCTAAATTAACCATGTTAGTTACTGCAAGTACATCACTTATTTTGAAGCTTACCTTGACTCATTCCCCGTTTATAATGAAACACTTTTCTAAGCCATATAGAGATCTTCGACCGATTAGATCTACCTAGTATCTTTATCCCTGCTCTTTGTAGTTCGTGGAGCTGCTTGGTGACGGTAATAAAATTGTCCACAGCTTGATCGAAACGCAGTAAAGCAGGCTCTAAATGTTCTGGCTCACACTGATCGACTTTATCCAGCATAAGGGTGCCCACAAGGTTAGGATTTTCCAGTAGCTTACTAGTTAACCGAAGGCTCAATATCATTCGTTTTACTGCGTTGAGGTGCTCGATTTGTTGACGACTTTCGTATTTCGGTGAAGTAAGCCCTTCCGGCTTTACACCACTCAAGTGGTCTGAAGTTCTGTTGATCGCCATGGGTAAACTGGAAAAAGAATCCACTACGCCCTAACTACAAATAACGGAGATTCAAGAGTTGAATCTAGACGAGCGAAGCGCAACCCAGAGACGGTTGTCGAGTTACGAAAGAGCGAAGGAATTGATTAAGAAATACCACATACAAAATCTCTTAATCGGAGGGTTTTATAGAGTACATAGTGTGACAAGGAGCCCAACGATTACCAGATGATTTCCAGTTTTGAACAATCAGTATCTAAATAAATTCATTACCAATTGGAAACAATGATCATCCAGTTTTAGAAGTTCTCTTATTTTTGTTAAATAATTGAACAGAAGGTGCTTTTATGAGGTATCTTGGACGACGTGTCATGGTCATCAGCGTTGACGACCTATGCCGACAATTTTGGTTTAGTCCTGGGTATAATAAATGGTATATTCTTTGCTTTTCTAAAACCGGCGAGTATACAAATTAGTTTGAAACCGTTAACCGGGAACCATGATATTAACATTAGTGAGAAACCATGATCGCGAGCAGTCTTCGAGTTTACTAACGTCACTGCTTCATGAGCCCATAGGCTGAATGAGTAGTTAACAATCGATGGAGTAATCAGTTGTAATTTGTTACTAATTACGCCTGAAGATTCATTATCTTTCTGTATGGTACGGAGTTTGAGATCAACAAGCTCTTACTTGTTTGAAACGGTGTCTGGCAATTGTGATCATCAAGTTCAGCCACCCATTGAGTTTAAATGGTTTTCAAGCCTGTCCTCTTCTAGTTGTTTCTTTTAAGGAAATTGGAATGTGTTGATGGCGTTGAATGGAATGTAACTGGCTAGTTTAATTTATTCTACAACGGGAATTCGTGAAGTATTTTTCATCATTTCATTAAACAATGCCGTTGTGCTTGATCTAACTTGTTCGTTATATGAGTTTATCAAGTTGTACGAAATTTCTTGTTGCAGATAGGTCAGCCAACATCCTGAAAAATCTCCATCTGGCTGTTACTCTATACCATTGTGCGGAAATACATTCAATCTCTGGATTATTCCTGTTGTGGTATGATGTATGATAGACCATACACTTCCAGTTTTCTGGAGTCGCTATCCAAAAAATGGTATCACTTCAGTTGCTCTATGCACGTATATCAGATGAATGTTACGAATATAGCGGCTACAGTTCTCCTTAGTGTATTATCTCTTCGATTCCGAAAAGCTTACGATTACATTTTCGACTCTGAATTGTAAAGCGTCATCATACTACTCACTGGAGTAAGCCACTGACTGGTTTGGAACATTATTATACTGGTAAGACTTACGTTAGTAATACATTATATTATTCACTTCACTTCTTGTGTTCTTGGGTTATTTATATGCAGATAGGTAATGAAACGATTGAAATCAACCTCCAGAACTAAATTGGTGAGAATAATCACGATTCATACATCACACGTTGAGCTTCAGATTGACCCAATCATGGGCTCTACATGACGTGGCAAACAGTATATACGAAAGCATCAACTGCATGGCAATCCAAGCCAGAACATGACATACTCATTAAGCACCTTCATTTACAAAGAGATCGAAGAGACCAAGATTCATGCAGACGTTTATACTCCTCTCTGTCCTGTCGACTCTAATGCCCCTGTGATAATGTACATCCATGGAGGGTACTACATACGTGGTGACCGTAAAACTATTCCTAAATCTTTTGTTACTGAGGCAGTCCGGCGTAATTGGGTTGTAGTCTCCATTGATTATCGTTTGGCTCCTGAGACTAAACAAGCAGAGATCCTTCAAGATGTTAAAGATGCCTATACATGGGTGCATGAGGCGCTGCCTAACGCATGTAGCTTTTCGTCAATCGATACATCAAGAATCATCGTTGTTGGTGGTTCCGCTGGCGGTAATGCAGCCGTCTTATCCGGATATTACTGCTCACCAAAGCCAGTAGCGTTGGTGGGTATCTATCCTTATAATGACTGTAGAACTATTTCGTCTGAAAAATCATACAGTTCTGAAGAGTTCAGCGAGATTCAAAAGCTCATGCAGGAAATCGATGCTACAAAAACCAGTCCTCTGCCTACTGGCGAACCAGTAAAAATCGAGTTAGAAGACGGCGTCCCAACTATATATAATGTGAATTTCAATTCGAAACGAAACGTCCGGAACACGAAGTTTCGTGAATTAGGCATCCTTGCCCCCTTGATAATTGGATTCAACCCTAGATCATCTGAGAACATTAGTAAGTTGGAAAAATTAACTCCTTCATCTATGATCAATGAAAATTATCCTCCTATCTACCTCGTACATGGTGCTAATGACTTGTTGGTTCCAAGTGAGCATCCGAAAGAGATAGAGAGCGCGTGTAAGAGATTGGGAGTGGAAGTGACGCTGGATATTGTCCCAGGAGCAGGCCATTGTTTCGACTTCTGTATTGAGGATGGAGGTGAGGTGTTCAGGAAGCACATTCTACCAATGTTTGATTTCATGGCGGTGAAATTTCAATAAACTGGGAGATAGTACTTGTTAATCCAAATTGTCGAGGTCTTTTCCCTATTTTTATTTGTCATTAGGTCAGGATGGCTCGAAGGAGTGTAGTAATACAGTTCTAGCGGAATACTTGTGGAGAGTTAAGGGTTTATAAAGAGAGTGTATATATTGCCGCAAAAATCGCTTTTCAAACGACTCTAGGATGACACGTGCATGCTCCAAGATTCAGTAGAACTTTGCCATATTCACCAGTAGCAGACCGAGAAATAGGTATGGATTTACAGCACTCAAAACTGGGCTGGCGGATTTTGCGTTGATAGTCCCAACCACCTGATTTTGATAGATCTTTGGGTCATTCAAGCATTGGCCTATGCTCATCATAGAGTATCCGGCAGCCTTCATCATTTCAACTGCAATCGGAAATTGCTGAACGCCTTCCATTCTTAAATCATGCTCGAGTGAGATTACTCCTTGGTTAAGCGTGGGTGCACGTACATTGAGAAAGTCCCGGAACGTCTGCTCTACGTTGGCTGGATTGTAGTTACTACTAGGGTCATTAAGTTTCCAGTCTGACGTATCCATATCCCACAGGACTACTTTGTAACCCAAGTTTCGCATTATCTCTCGAATTCGATCGTCAATATCTCCGAAAGGTGGTCTCATGTATTTTGGAATCACACCTATTGTGTCAAAGATTGCTTTTTCAGTCCATTTAATTTCAGCAACAACCTGCTCGTTGGTCTGGGTGGTTAATCCACGATGGCTCCAAGTATGAGAACAAATTTCATGACCTAGACATTGGTTAAGCAAGTTTGAAGGAGAAGGGATTGTGGAAACCTGTTACCTTCAGCGTAGGCTCTTCGAAGGATGTCAGGACGCTCCACCACTCGACTGCCAATTACACAAAACATGGCTTTAAGGTTTTGTTGCTTCAAGTAGTCCAAAAGGAAGGAGGTGTTTGTTGATGGCCCATCATCAAAAGTAAGTCCCCACACTTTAGGTTGTGGACAGGCTACTATATCATCTGGACGAACACAGTTTCCACATGTCCACCAACAACCGCAATCTGGACCGCAAGGATTTTGCGTACACATAGGGGGTGAACCAGCAGGTGCCTGTGGTCTAGGCGGTATCTTTGGTAAACTCATATTTGAGATCAAATTCTTGAATTCAGGAATACTTGGCGGTGGTTGATCCCACTGAGGCCATCCTGGAGTTTGAGCTCGCACTAAGGCATATTCTACTAGATACGTTAGTAAAAGCGGAAGTGGTTTCCAATTCACCATTGTGTATATGTTAAAGAGTTATCTAGTGTCTCGTAATATTCTTCGATATCGTTTAGTGGTAGAGACGTTCAAGGTAGTATAATCGTTAGATGGGCAAGGCCTCTATCAATTATCGATACAGATTTGAAAAATCCAGGAAGAAGACTAAGGGAATCAAAGCGTATGTACTATGTCACAGGATCTCGAAATCTTTAAGTTTTGAGGACAGCGAAGTCAAGTGAGGTCAAACAAGCCAGAGACACCAAGTCTTCGGGCAGCAAGACGGGATCGTCCTCGCTTTATAAATCGCAATCTTAGCTATCCATTGAATGGAAAGCTGGCATTATCTGCACAGTTCTGATGTAAGTCCATGTTTGAGGTAGTTACTGCTTAATCTTGGGTTATGGGGCCTGCTATTGTTGATGATGTCAATAAGTTTTGAATGTTCTCATAATTTTCCTGGAGGATGCACTCAAACATGTTGATCAAAACATAGTATATTCAGGAGCGCTTTTGTTTATACACAATCTGCTGTTTGAGGAACTATAGTAGATCAAACCGATAATACCCAGCCAAGCTCCTGCAAACAATGGGCCGTTCCATTAACAACGGTAGACCATACAGAGGTGCACTCGGGAGCAGCTGTCTACCGGTAATTCATGTTGGCCTGGCAATAGCAATCAGCACAAGTGCAAGACATTCACTTGGACAGGGTTTCACCGCACCTGAAACAGTCTGTAGTATAGTATGAAGGCATTTCCAAGCAATTCTCTAAGGCTACTCAGGACTAGAATAAACTTTGAAAGTATACAATGCCGAAGCCGTTATCTTCGATGACACGTATATTTGGTAATGAAAGTCGACAGGAAACTATTCTTGCAAGTTTCAGCCAAGAAGCACACATCCAAGATAATATCTATTTTAAACGGTCTTTTTTAATCAAGTGTCCTCATTGTCGCAACTACTAGGGTATTATAACCTTGATGCGCAACAGCCAGAATTATCGAATAGAACTATTTAGCCATATCCAATACCAGTCTTTATTGTTCGTGTCTTGTTGCTAGCCGACGTAAGAATGTTATCCTATTGCAAATACTACGACCATGAATCGTAAGAACGGTTGAATTTGATGACAGGAATATTGTGAAACGCAAGAGGACTGATGTGAACTAGTTTAATCAATGCACTGCAAGTAAAGCCCAAGATATTTCCAGAACCACATGTTTAGTGCATCTGTTTACTACAGGTCTGGTTGACTTGTATCATTTGCGATAAGCAACACGTCTGTTGAGGTTTGAATGAACATAGTGTATAAATACGCATCTTACTTGGAATCTGTGGGTATTGGTGAATAGGATTCAAGTACTATTTGCTCTAGTCCTCTAAATTGTGCAGTGGCCATCATTTCCAAATTCCTTCTAATACCCAAGAATTTCCATTAGAAATATATTGAATGACGAAGCTGATCAGACGTCCACGAATTTGAAACAGATGAGGATAGCAGTACCAATAAATTTTATATACTACTATTTTTAGTTTATGATGTCTCATTCGCTCGTGTCCAATGACTGGATTATTTAAATGCCCAATGGTGCAATCATGCTTAATATCTCATACAAAACCATGGTTGCAGCAGTCCCTTTCAAAATACCTTATTCAGAGGAGCAAGTTAAAAGGCTTCGGGAACGGTTAGCTCAAGCCCAATATCCAGATGAATTGGAAGACGTTGGCTGGACATATGGGACACCAAAAGCCACGCTAAAGAGTTTGGCGGAGTACTGGGAGAAGGATTTCGACTGGTCCAAACAAGTCCAGAAGTTCAATGAATTGGACCACTACAAAATGGAGTGTAACGGCATCGATTTACATTATATACTAGTAAAGAAGTCAGATAGCGAGAATGAGGAACAGTCGAGAGAAACACGTATCCCTTTGCTCCTTATTCACGGCTGGCCAGGCTCCTTCATGGAATTTGGAAAAATTATAGGAAGATTAAGAGAGAGCTTTGACCTGGTAATTCCTAGTTTACCTGGCTATGGATATTCCAGTGGTAAGAGTGAAGTTAGGGAATCTGTAAGTTGAATCTTTATAACCATTCTTGACAAATAGCTCCCAAACGTCCCGGCTTTGGAATAGGTGAAATGGCAAAGACTTTAAACGAACTAATGGTCAATTTGGGGTACTTGCGATACGGTAAGGTTGTTTTAGAATTGACTGCTCTTACACAGCGGGCTGATATTACAAATAGCTGCACAAGGGGGAGATTGGGGCTCTTTTATCTCACGTCAAATTGCTCATGACTTCCCAAGAAACTGTAAAGCAATACATCTGAATATGGCTGTTGCAGGTCGGCCCAGCTATTGGACTCCTATGAAATTTGCTCGAATGATGATATCATTCTTCAAGCCTGAGTGGGTGTATACTGCAGCAGAGGTTCAAGGGCTTCATAAATCCATGCTATTCCGGGAAAATGGGACTGGCTATTCATCTATTCAAGGAACTAAGCCACAAACCCTGGGTTATGCCTTGACCGATTCGCCGGTTGGCTTGCTTGGTATGCTATACTAATAATAATATGAATACATATTTCCAGATCGAACTAACCTTTACATAGCTTGGATTCTTGAGAAATTCGCAGCATGGTCAGACAGCAGACCTGCAAACAATTATGAGTCAGCATTCACTCGGGATGAGGTGTTGACTAATGTTATGATATACTATACCACCGGAACTATTACTTCTAGCATGCGTCTCTATTACGAAGCCATGAATGCGAGTAACCCTATAATAGGAAATAAGAAACATCAGCCATATCGCGTTGAATGCCCTGTCGGGATTAGTAATTTCAAAGAGGAGCTGGTTCAGGTACTTGACATAGCAAAATTAATCTACACTAGTTTCTGATGGATTTGCTTTGATAGCTGCCTAAGGAATGGTTGGAAGCCGAACTCAATATACAATGGATGAGTCACCACGATCATGTGAATATCTGCACTTTGCTATGACGCTACTAGTACTTGAGACTAACCGATATCTCGCTTCAGGGAGGTCACTTCGCAGCTCTTGAGGTCCCAGAGTTGTTAGCTGAAGATCTGATTCAATATTTTGGCACAGCTGTAGTGCAGCAGCAATTCTCTTGAATCAGCACCCTTTACCGCACCCAGTTACCAGGATAGCCAGTAGCTGGCCGGACGAAAGTAACCCTGTATACTTCCTAGCTGTACCTTTAACGTTTGCCCATGCTACAAATAATGCTCCATATTGTGATGGACACATCGTCGATCACATCAAGCTAAAACTGGCATTCTACTTGCTGACTAATAAAAGCTCTCAGAGACTATCTCGTCAATGTTTGAGCCTATAGGTTTGGGCCATCAAGGTATAACTTACACAATAACCCAGGGTCTTGGGAAGATTCGTACTCGGGAAACCAGAATATATATATTCATGCCTAATTAAGTGGTCAGATCGATATTAAGTCACATCTACCGCATGGTCGAAAACCCGACTGGATACGCTGCAGGAATCGATGATGCATAATGTGATTGAAAGGTTGATAAAAATGGCCTTGGCCACTCTGCTTTACATGATGAAGTACACCGTGGCGAAATGTGATAACGAGCCAATAGATCGAGAACAATTGTTCCATCATATCTTGGTCATCCATCAATTTGTTCACATTTATTGAGGAAGCATATGTTGAGTGGTTATTGCGTATGTTTAGATGAGATATGTGAGACCTAATCCACTCTGCACTTCGCGTTTTCTAGTATTTCAGTTCGTTAAATGGTGTTGATATTTTTTTTGGACTCTTTTTCCATTCGAATATTTCGCATTTAGTAACAAAGCGATATCTAGAGTATCAAAGCAATTCCACCTCCTCACCCTATTACTACACACTCGACTATAGCTAAAGCCTGGCTTTTGTGAATTTATCAACAGTTACTGGTACACTCCACCTCGTCTATTTTATCTACGGATGGCAGCACCCGTTTCAATAATCACAAACCCGTTGGCGCTTGGTGAATTGAAAGCTCACCACTATGCAAACGACGACTGTATTATTCATCCAATTGATGATGTAGATCAGACAATCAACGACAAATTCCTACCCAAACAACACTTGCTTAGTTTCGACTATGTTCACGAGTTGGAGTTCATGCGTGATAGCCTTAGTCGCATATTGCAACAGCAAAAAATTGAGACAAACCGCAAATCTACGACAAAAAGGAACGAAGCTGACATATTCACTGAAAACACAGAAATATCGAAAACCAATGATATGTCGTTGGGCTGTCCTCAAATGTCTTCGCGTGTTCTCCATCTCTTAAAAGGGCTTGAAACGTGTCTTGAAAAAGCATACGAACCCGAAAAGCAGTCAAAGCTTAAATATTTATCGGCGGTATTTTCACAGGTATCCGGAGCCCCGATACCCGTCAATGGCGGCTCTTTTATCAAAAAGGACAAAGCAACCGTGATAACAACACTACCTTTACTGCGAGGTTCACTATCAGTATCCCTTACTGCTGATAGTACACAGATGACCTTTCAGAAAGCAGCGTCATTAGCATTATTGGCGAGCTGGGCTTGTAGATATAACTCGACGTTCTTGACACACCATATCTGGAAACGTCGCTATTTCATATTAACCCAATTTCGGCTGCTCCGCTTCAAGAACTGTTCACCAACAACCAGCTGTGAAAGCGCACTGGTCATAATGCCAGACACCGAAGTAGAAATTCTCGACCGATTTTCGAATAGACGAAGTATACTTCAGATCACCACACCATCTTGCAAAGAGAATACACAGTCATGGCACTTGCAATTTGAGTCTGAGCAAGAACTTCAACTATGGTTCACCACAATTAAATCTAATATTTCAAATTTTGGATATCAGAATCAACTGGCAGGAAACAGAACATCCTGTCTATACAGCATACCAGAGTCCAAACCTGAAGTTGATCTACATCGTCGTATATCCACAAAATCCGCCCCTCCTCATTCGCGCTTCCGCTCGAAATCCTACTCGTGGCGTTCACTACCACCACAGCCTCCAGTTCCCCAGTATAGTCCGCCAGCACCACCTTTTACCCACAAAGAGTCCTGTGAAGGAAGAGCGCGCAGCCAGTCAACCTGTTCAGTTTTACAAAGAAAGCACCTGGGATGGGAGCCCTAACTGACGACCTGTGGAATCTTTCGTTGATTGCCTGTATATAAATGAATTTCAATTACACTTGGGTGGCCCCATTTGAATGTCTAGAAATTTATATTGAAATTTTGCCCTTTTTGTCCTCTCATATCAATTGAACTCGATTAAAAATAAACTGGAAATTTGTGTTCTAGAAGTTCACTTGCAAGTAGCAAGGGTCCAGAAGTTGCAGAAAATAACCCTACTTGTACATGTCGGCCTCTGACCTTTCGTACATATTCAAAAAGAATATGGAATAGATTGAGGAGTTATGCCTGAGTTTACAATTATACCATACAATCTGCCAAGCTTGATTAGATAAGCAATCGTCCCCCTTCTTCAAGCTACTAGCAACAAGAGTGCGATGGGAGTGTCTGAGAAATCCGATCTTACCATTTTATCGAGTCTGTATTCGTCACGAATTTTCTGCAATGAACCTGGTTATTACGTAAAGTCCAGAAATGTGATCTCAAATTGAGCTTATCCCCTGTACCATAATCATTTTCTGGAGTTTTGAGTCTGATGCAATCATTGCGCTCATTTGGAATTCACCATATCTATTCTGATATTCTAAATATTACTTATTGTAAGGCCGTAATCATTGTAGCATACCAAATACGCTGTACAGTGGTTCACATTGGTAGTAAAACATGACTTCTCTATCCCCAACACATGCGCAAAATGACGTTGAGAGCACCTGGAGAAAGCTTGAAGAAGGTATTGATCAGATTTACAGTCGGCTTGAGGAGGGCCTGAGTTATGAACGTTACATGGGACTCTACACGTATCTTTTTTCTTTTTAACACAAACCGATCCAACACGATCCACAGTTCGGTTGTTGTATTGAATCTCGAAAATCTTCCTTAACTACTTACTCTAGCGGGGTGTACAATTACTGCACCAACACTCGCGCCTTTTCCACTTTTGGGTCCGATTCTCTCTCAACCAACACCCGTAGCATGCAAGGTTGGTTGCTTTCCACTGAAACGAGAGATGACGTATTCTATATTCACTTGGACGGACTCACATCTATTTACTAGGTGCTAACCTTTTGGGGAGCGATCTATACAGTAACTTATGCAAGTATCTTCAAGTGCACCTGTCCAACATCAAATCGGTATATCATGGTTTTCCCATCTAACCCTAAGCACGAACTAACTTTTCGAATCAGGAATGTGAGCAATATATGGATGAATCTTTGCTCCAGTACTACAGCAAGCAGTGGTCACGCTTTACAATTGCCTCAAGTGTTGTGCACCACGTATTTTCGTATTTGAATCGACACTGGGTTAGAAGAGAAAGAGAAGAGGGTCGAAAGAACATCTACGATGTCAATACGGTTCGTACACCTATTTCGGTACAATTGATTGAGTGTGTGTTCTAAAAAAACGAATCTTTCAACAGCTCGCCCTCGTAAGCTGGAGAGATAACCTGTTTACTCATGTGCAAAACAACATAACAGTGGCCGTGCTCAAATTAATTGAACGTCAGCGTAATGGCGAAACTATCGAAACTGGCCTGATCAAGAGTGTCGTTGAGTCCTATGGTACAGCAATCTCGTTAGCCATTTAAGCCGGTGTAGATGCACATACTGATCACGGATATTTCACACTAGTTTCTCTCGGATTAGATGACTCCGATTCTAGTAAAACCACCTTGGATGTTTATGTGAAGTACTTTGAGGCCCCATTCCTTTCTGCTACCGAAGTCTATTACAAAACAGAAAGTGAAAAGTTCGTTGGTGAAAACAGCGTTACTGATTACATGAAAAAAGTGGGTGTTCAAAGTGATATATACGCGACTTATTTTACGGACCTGGATTTACTCGTTTCTCTTTCACTACAGGCTGAAGCTCGTCTACAGGAAGAAGATTCACGAGTTCAATTGTACCTTCATCCAAGCACTCACAAGCCGGTCAGTGTCACAATTCGGTCACACTTTTTAATCAACGATAATAACGCATATCTCTTTTAGTTGATTACCACTTGTGAAACTGTCCTTGTCAGCAACCATATGGAGATTATGTGGGAAGAATTCCAAAATTTGCTCGACAACGACAAGCAGGCAGGTCAGTTTCATCACGGGACATCTTTTCGCTAATTCCACTTCAATACTTAACTATTGCATGCAGACTTGTTCCGTATGTATACATTGCTCTCCAGAGTACCTGAGGGGTTGAACCCACTTCGTAACAAGTTCGAAGCTCATGTGAAGAAGGCCGGATTAAATACTATAGAGAGAGTTGCTGACCAAGGGGGAGACACTATGGTAAGGATCTGGTCAACCTCTTCTCTTCCTAAACGCTTACTCATTGTATGAAACGATTATTAATCTTAGGAACCAAAAACCTATGTTGATGCCTTACTAGAGGTTCATATTAAATACAATGACCTCGTCTCAAACGCTTTCCGCGGAGAGGCCGGATTTGTTGCTTCTTTAGATAAAGCGTGTCGCGAATTTGTTAATCGAAATAAGGTTTGCAAAACATCGACATCGAAGTCACCAGAGCTCGTTGCCAGATATTGCGACTCGTTGTTAAGAAAGAGTGCCAAAAATCCCGAAGAAGCTGACCTTGAGGATCTACTTAACAATATAGTAAGTATTTTACAAGTACAATGGATTTTATTGTCGAACGATATTTGACCTTGTTTATGTAACTCTATCAGATGACTGTATTCAAGTATGTCGAAGATAAGGACGTGTTTCAAAAGTTCTACTCCAAAATGTTGGCCAAACGCCTTGTTAATGGCACATCGGCCTCGGATGATGCTGAAGCTAGTATGATATCGAAGCTCAAGGTACATTGTGGTGATATGCCACCATGTATTCGGATGCACTAATGGCCTTTCTAGGAAGCGTGTGGTTACGAGTACACATCTAAATTGCAGAGGATGTTCACAGATATGGGAGTTAGTAAAGATCTGAACGATGCCTTCAGGGAAAAAATGGAACAAACCCACGAACCAAACGATTTGACAGGTGAAATCATTCATAACAATTTATTTATTGTATTGTATAGCGCTTCTTACCTCCATTTGGATCCCCAGATTTCTACATCTTGGTTCTGGGAACCGCTTCCTGGCCGCTTCAAGCACCCACCACTTCTTTCAACATTCCTGATGAGGTCGGCATGAACAAGCACTTAATTTCAATTACCTCTTAAACTTACCGAGACAACTGAACCAAATGCAGATTGTCAAAACCTACGAACGTTTTCAGCGATTCTATCAATCCAAGCATAGCGGTAGAAAGTTGAATTGGCTATTCCAACTTTCAAAGGCTGAGCTCAAAACGCATTACCTCAAGGCAAAGACTGCCTATACATTCCAGGTAACTTGCTTGAGTTGTTGTATTGTCCTTCCAGATTATATGTAGCTGATGCTGATTCAAATTCGAAGGTATCCGCATACCAGATGGGAATTTTGTTGCACTACAACAACGGGCTATCATACTCTTACGAAGAATTGCAAACCAGCACTGGAATTAATCCAGACGTTTTGAATGGCCAACTTGCCATCTTAGTGAAAGCGAAAGTACTGACCCTTTCTCAAGGAGAGAACGTCGGTGAGGCGGGATCCCGTTATGATCTAAACATGAATTTCAAGAGGTAAGGGCGGAGATTTAGCATTCGGACTTGTTGCTGTTTCTTACTGTACCGTTGATCGAACTCAGCAAAAAAATTCGTGTCAACCTGAACATCCCGATCAAAACTGAGCAGAAGGTGGAGGCCGAGGAAACGCACAAGACTATTGAGGAGGACCGTAAGCTCCTTATGCAGGTTAGAAGACAGCAAATGCCCTCGTCAATTTCCTGGTTCACCAAGCCCCTCTAACCTTCTACTACTTATAGGCTGCCATCGTGAGAATCATGAAGACGCGTAAGGTTATGAAGCACGTTGCGCTCATGAACGAAGTTATTACTCAGCTTCAATCAAGATTCAAGCCTAGAATATCCGACATCAAGAAGTGCATTGATGTTCTTCTCGAAAAGGAGTACATTGAAAGAGTTGACTCGCAGAAAGATATGTATAGTTATGTCGCGTAAATACCAATTTCGCACCAAGTATACACATAAAATCTGCCTCTATAATATTGATATCTTATAATTTTTCGGCTCTGCACTTGACCAATATATATATATATATGAAGTCCTCGCTTTGTAGTCGTGCTATATAAAGATCATATTTACCTAAATGATCTCCGTTAAAGTGAATCATCATGGAAGGGTGGTCGTGTGGATGTTGAAATGATGGAAAGTGTCCCGAAAAGGGCAAAGAATTGAGATACAGTGCTCTGTTCCTGTATAATAGTGGCAATTTATTGCATGCTTGGGTTCCATAAAGTTTATTAAATTCTATGACAAAATTGACAGCAGATTAGTGAATACATAAAAAACTATGCTTCACCCCTCAATTCTCGGTGAAAATTAAAGACATTTCACGTCTCTCCATTTGTGCGTGGTGATTGATGTAGCGTACAAATCTCATGGTTCCTTCATCTCGCAGAACTAGTGAAAGGGTGTTTTTTGTGGGCCACAAAGTCAAAAGATTTTCGTCTTCGGCGACGTAGTGTGTAGCACCACCCCATTCCTCATTCCATTCATTGTCTATCAATGAAAGAACTACATCTAGGCCTTCTCTTTCAAGTGCCTGGTCGTTACACATTGTGTATTCACTCTTTCCAAAAGCGCGTGTTTCACAGGAAACATGGATAAGCTCAAGATTAGTAAGCTTACAAATGAATTGACTGAACTCCTTGGACTGAAGGAATGTTTGCAAGGATTGAAGGAGTGCGGCTCTGGGAGTATTATCAAAATCAATGCGTCTGTAACGACGAGCATGGGCAGGACCAACCGAACGGGACCAAGAAGCATCGGATAAGGCTTTAAGGACTTCATCGTACACCTCAGGACGCAAGAATTTCTGGAGCTCAACACTAGACTGCTCCAAAAATATATCCGAGATCTGTTTACTGGCATCTTCGTTGAGATATCTAGGGTTGATCCATGCCTCAATTGATTGAGAAGGCTCAGGTTTCAGCAGCTGATATTCTAGAAGTGGAATTTCCGCATTATCATCAACAGATCCATGGAACCAGCCAGTGATAGAAACACGGTCTTTGGACGCGGTGAGGATTTCAGTCACTTCATGGAAAGAGGTGGTTCCAACCTGGAAGAAGGCAACCGAGTTCCATTTGGGGATAATGGAATGAATTACCTCTGCGGGCTGGTCTTGCATATCACTAGTGAATTGGAAGATTTAGCGACTGCGAATATGCTTCGGCCTCAAAATAACTGGGATACATACGTGGAATACAAACTGAGCAATCCTCCATCTTCCTTGCACCAATCCTCGGGAACCAAGTAGATAATAAAGGCTATGCGACGCCCCTCATTCTCGTTGCGGACGTCGTCATCGTGACACAACAAAAAGGATTTATCACTGTAACGTTGTCCAGCGAGATCTATAGTGGAGTTGAGCTTTATCCCGGTTAAGCGAGTCATGAGGTTTACAAATTCAGGACTGAAGATGGCTGATCTCAAGGCTGAAAGGTAGGGTTTCTTGGTGAGCTTCAAATCCTCCGATTGATAGAATTCGTACAGGTCGTTGGACTTGTGATAGAAGACTTCATTGAGGAGCTCCTTCTTCACTTCTTTCAGAAAATCGGGATCAAAAACGTCACTCAAAGCGCCTGCTCGGAAGGGGTAGCCAAGAGTATAAGCTTGGGACTTCTCGGGGTCATCCTGAAAAGGGATGCGAGTAGTGAAGCCGCGATTGAAGTTGCTTACGAAATCTGGCTCGTAATAGCGAGAGTTGAAGGTGTTGGAAACAGACTTGGCTTTTTTGCAACTCTGCTCCTCCTCTGACAAGGAACGCTTCTCGGAACCATTTAGCACTGTCATACTCACTTATTACACCAGATATCCGGGCGACCTCTATCTAGTTTTATAGCTGTGTTGACCATATGACCAATGTCAAGTTAAATCTAGAATTCCCATTTAAAGCTCTTTTTGTAAATGTTTTTGTGAATAAGGCTAGATCGGTAATCCAGAATACACCTGAAAAACAACATTTCTACTGACCCCTTCTATATATTCCAGGTGGAATAACGTATGTAGAGCGTCTAAGCGAATCATTTAATTTGGTATCCGATTCTAGAACCCGTTGGTCAACCACCCGCATCATACACTCAATGGACAGCCCTCCGGTAATCAAGGTTAATTCAAATTTTTTAAATCATTTTTGTTTGATGGCAAAACTGGCAAAATTGGTCATTTGAAGGTTTGTCAAAAGGAGTTTCCACCACTATGAAAACTCGGATAACTTCCTTGGTACATCAGTTGGATAAGCTTTTCAGATACACCCCAACTCTCAGTACTGAGATCAGTAAACCTAAGCTACCGAGGCCCTCGGGTTGTCCTCTTTTAGCTACTCGTCCTTTCACTCTTAGGGATAACCACAATGCTACTATTTTGGCCCACAGAGGATTTTCCACTCGGAGAAAGTGCGAAGTAAATCCTCGCATTTATAAGACCTCGGAATTCTCAGAGGTTTTAAAATCGAATGATGTTGATTTAGCGCAGTTGCTTGAACTCCAGACTCGTCTCAAGAGTACTCAATCGACCACGGAGAAGATAAAAATTTTGGAATCAAGTCGTCATCTATTCCCAATCTTGACTTTTGTTTCCGACCCTAAGCTGACTTTTGGCCTACACTCAAAACGGGTGCGTGAATTGATGGAGGAGGATGAATTGCCGGCCAAAACTAGAACCTTTCAGCAACCTCCACGAACGCTACTGCAATTATTGAAGGGGCTTACTTCTCGAGAACTCACCGGTTTGAACGCGATTGGCGCAATCCTGAGTTTTCTTAATAGATGTTGCTCGGAGACCTACCACGATGTCGTATACGATATATTAGATCGCAAGCTTGGAACTGGTGTAGGCGTCGCTTTGCTGAATCGTGCGATGCCTGGAAGCATCTCGAATTTCAAGACCGCATTGGCGGAGACGTTATACCCTTCGGAAGAAGAGGCTTTATTTCACGGATCCAAGGGAAAATTTTATGCGTCTAGAAAACTGGACGGAGTCCGGTGTTTGACGTTCGTATCCCTGGATACCGACTCAGCACCGACTGATCTAAAGATTAGATGTTTTTCCAGAAGAGGGAATGAATTTTTCTCTTTATCGAAGATAATGGATGCCACTAAGTTACTGCTATCCACCTCCACACGCATGGATCTGGTGAAAACTCTTCATGGTGGTTTGGTATTTGACGGGGAGATATGTGTCTTCAAAGATAGCCGCAACCTTGAGGGGAATGTAGAGAATTTCCAAGCTATCATGCGAGAAATCTCTCGCAATGAGCACCAAGTTCAAGACCCTGTATATTTCGTGTTTGACGTTTTAACACATAAGGAGTTCCTAATGAAGGAAAGAAGTAGACTTTTTTCTGAGCGTCTTGACTTTGCGAATCAACTCTTCAACGATTTTGACCATCCCAGAATGAAGTTGCTTGAGCACACCAAAGTCAAGGATTTTACACACTTGCAGCAGCTGAAGAACGTCGCCTTTGAGAGACGTTGGGAGGGTCTTATGCTAAGAAACGATACTGAATACGAAGGGAAGCGAAGCCGAAACCTCTTAAAAATCAAACAGTGGGAAGACGAAGAGTTCATTGTTGAGGATATTCAGAAGACAAAGATGAATCTGGCAGTTCGTGGAACTAGCGAAGAGCGAGAGATACTAGGATCAGTCGTCATTCGATACAAAGGCAATAAGGTTAATGTTGGATCTGGGTTTACGCTGGATCAGCGAATTAGATACGCAGCTACTCCCTCTTTGATTATTGGAAAACCGATCACGGTACAATACTACTCGGAGACAGAGCCCTCGGTAAACAGGAAGGCCTCAACACCCTCTAGCATCTCGTTAAGATTCCCCACAGTCAAGGCCGTTTACGAAAGTGGTGCCCGAGATACGTGATCCATGGACGGGCTGATTTCCGTCATCCGAGATCTCATACATCATTAGACGCAGTTGATTCATGCCTAGTTATCGTGGTTTTTGTTCTGAGAGGACGTGTAGTGCTTGTTAGTGTGAAGGATATGTATATAAACATATTAGTTGTAGAGTAGTGTCCCTGCTGATGTATCGTCTTGTTGCTGTTTTGGGCAATTCTTGCACCGCTTATTTTTGAATGCGGAGTTTTATTGATCAATATGAAAGATATGTGGCGCTTTGTATATGTTCAACTAATGAGCAAATGCTGATATGAATGGGTTCAATAGATATCAATGAAATGATCTTGTTGGCCATCTTACAGATGCTCGAATCAAACAGAAAAATACATTAGTAATACACAGACGATTAATGATCAGAGAATTCAGTCGTCTTCTTCAGATGTGCTGCTCTCGTAAAGATCATGCGTCTCCGCAACCAGAGCATCTAAATTGGAGTTAATACTTGCTTAACGAGTGCGGTAGAGAAACACTACATTACCATGCCATTGGTTGCTTCTGAAGTCGGTCAGGATATCATCAGCTTGACTAATATCCATGTCTTTCAAGCTACTAACGCTACAGTTGTCATCGCTTTCATCGACATATCCACTTGAAGAATCGGGTTAGGGTTTTCCTAGCATTATGATTACTGAAGTAGACTTACGGCGATGCGGAGGAATGCGGGAAAATATCGTGTACTGCTGGTCTCTCTGGGGTATAGGTGGAGGTTGGATGATGCCTTGTTGTGGAGCTTTCAGAAACTATTCTAATCTCAGGCCCGATTGCATCAGGGGCATCTAAGTTGAGGAAGGGGTTAGGAAGATTCATCACAGCAAATCCAAGCGGAATGCAGTTTACTTTGTGTTTCGGGTGTTTGGGGGTGCTCGAACTCTGCGTGCCTATCGCTTTGTGCTCGAATTTCACGGATTCGTTTTCTCTGGATCGCAATAAGCAAAAAGCCCCTAAGTGTATCCATGCGAACCTTGTCCACAATTTGGTCCATCCGTTCTTTGCGCTTGATATAATCGGTAGGACTAAATGAAAAACACTCATTAATACCATGCAGCATATTACGCAAGTGGGTGGAAAATAAATCATACAGAAAACTTTTCACTGGATCAGTGAGCTTGTAGATGGACAGGAGCAACAACATCTTAGTAAAGCTAATCTTTCGATTATTTGCACCTAGATCCATGGCTTCCTATATACATAATGTAGCGGCAATGTTAGTCAAGGATTTCCCGCCTCCCACTACTGGCCACCTAACCTGATATATCAAGTTATAAATCCTTCTCCTTTCATGTATCTCGGTCGAATTCAAATCCGATAATCGAGTGTTCAATATGTTGAAATCCGGAAGCTTTGCCTCTGGCCGTTGATCAGTAAGCTCATAAATGTTTCTCTTCGAACTTTTTCTAAATGAAAATGATGGGGCTACGTCGAGATTCTCTGGAGCACGACATTCGCGAAGTAATGTTGGTATAGAATACTGATCGGGGTATATCTTGACATCAAATGGTGCAGACAGTTTCTAGACAATGCATTAGTAGGGTCGAATGAAGACCAAATTCGCAAATACCCTTACCGAGAATAGCTTGACTATATCTTTCTGATATATATAACCATTACCATGAATATCTACTTCGCCCCATGCCTTCTTGAAAGTGAGCACCTGTTAAGGATATATACATTGGCAATTCTAAAGCAATAGGTTGTGAGCAAAACTCAAAGGATATTTTCTAATATCGTCTCTCTTCATCAGAGAATATGAGGACGCGATTTGATAGCAGTATGAGAATCCATCCATGACCACGACGACGAACAGGTTGGCAAAGATGTACATCGAGATGATGTTGAAGGAGATGAATAAGAAATAGGCCCAAGCGGGACTTCCACAATCTGTTTGCAAGTAATAGCTGTCGCTGGCTACGCATTCAGGGCTTTGGGTTACAAAGTCATGCATAAAATCGTTCCAGCCTTCACCGGTGGACATTCCCAATAGATTCAATATGGAGTTGGAGAAGTTCCGGAAATTTGCTCGAGCCCCTCCATTCTCGCCCATCTTTGTCAAACTAAAAATCTCCATGAAGGCGATGGCATAAATCACAAAAACCAAGAACCAAACGGCCAGTAAATTAACAATGGTTCTCAAACTGACACTGCAATGACGAAAAATCGGTTACTCCGGTGCTTTGCATTCACAATAATAATCCACTTACGCCATTGTTCTCAGGAGCTGATGCAAACTATCGATTTTCTGGACTACTTTAAACAACACCAGTGTAACGAAGATTCTCAACGACAGACGAGATCCGTTTGCTATACCTAACACAAACTTCTCTACCAACTGCGAAATGGACGAGATAGCAAGACCGAAGGTAATGACAATATCGAACACATTCCATGGATTCATTAGTACCTACAAAGTAGAAGATCAACACTTCGTCCATTGATGTGACATTAATGGTGCACACCATACCGTTCTAACACCAAGTCCAAGGCACTTCACAACGATCTCAAACATATAACACAGAAAGATTAATCCAAAGAGAATGTCTACAGGGCAATGTTAATACCGGTGACTTCTATAGATGACGCTTACCAATTCGTACCTTTAACGGTATCGACGACATCTGGTTGAGTATGATATTGCGTTACCAAAAGCAAGGCGTCAAATATGGTCACCCCGATCACAAATTTAGATAGAAACCCATTCTTTTCGATAGCCATTTCGTAACACCACCTCCGAACTCTGTCGACAGGTGGAGTCACTGGTCGAATAGATGGTTTGATTTGCTTCAGCTGATTTTTCATATCAATCCATCTTCGTTGCTCAGCGGTCAGGAATGCAGTTCCATTACGGGTGTTGAAGTTCTCGATGATAACCGCCACAAAAAGGGTCAACACGAAAACTGCCCCAACCATGTTGTAGATCATGAAAAAGATGGCATTATACCAGGCATTTTTGTCTTCGGGCTGAAGATTGTACCCCTTGACTTTCATCGTGGTCAACATTACATCGACCCAGCCTTCGTTGGATACAATCTCAAACAAAACCAAAAGCGACGATCTGAAGTTGTCGAAGTTGAAGTTATCCGGGTTCGACCAAACGCGCGGTTTCAAGAATCCATTATCCTTGTCGGGGTAAAAACCTGAGCAGGCGGCCCGGCTAGAAATTCCATTGTCATCGTTACAGCTGTACATCAGTCCAGCAAAGATATTTAGCCCGTAGATCGAGAATGGGAGGATGAAGCAAAGGGAAAGTAGCGCTGCATCAACGATTCGAGGGAAACCTGAGTACAAGGTGCCGTAGAACACCTCTCGAACTGCGGAGAAATAGCTAGCAATTCTTAATGCTCTGAAGCCCTTGGCCGCTCTCAGTGTTCTCGGAATTCCGGTAGCATCCCGGGGGTTGATTGCCAAGGTAATATACAGGGTGATCAAAACCAAGAAATCCACACGATTCCATATACTCCGCCAATAAGCCTCGGGTGTAAACATAAATCCATCGGCAATGATACGGATGAGAAACTCGATGGTAAACACTGCAGTGACGATGATGTCGATCATGTAGAAGATGTCCACCTCGCGTTTACTAGTATAATTGTCTAGGCTTCCGTACTTTTCGATTATTCGTTGTCGTTGAGCCAATGGAGTGTTGATCGCAGCAAATACGACACTCACAACAACACACACGAAAATGAACCCGTTAAACGCGTGGCTTAGTTTGAAATGCGATAACGACACTCCCTCGATCGAGGGATCTGAATTTCCCACTAACTTCTTGCAGATCTTTCTAATAGGGTGATTCCGCTTGAATATAAACAACGATGTATCGTAAGTTGGATGGGCGGTCATGAAGTCGTTAAGAATTGCCTCGCGCTCGCTGTGCTGCTCCATGCTGGGGCCTTTACTGCCGGCTGCTTCATCTATAAATCTGTCGTCCCTCGTTTCAGCCCTTTGAACTGTATTCCCGAGTTCTACATCGTCGTAGTCCATTTTCAGGAACCTTCGAACCCGGGAAGTAAATCCCTTTGATTTGGATCTGTTGAGTTGGGCTCCAATAGACTGAAAAATTACGGGTTAGCTTCGAAAAATCTTCACTTTCGCAGCTTAAGAGCACCTACTTTCGAGGTTGATTCTTGCAGAAATTCGCGAGCAGCCCGCTTCTGAACGGGTAGAACAAGGTTCGATGGAATACTGTCAACCTCCAAGGCCTTCGGGCTGGGCTTTAAGAATCGATATGGGTTCCATTTACTGTATCAAAAGCGACCTGAGTATGCTTCTACAGCCGTGACTTGCGAATCATTGAATTTACCTGATAACGGCCTGACCTTCTTTTTGCCGAGTTTCAATTCCTTTGATGGTCTCCTCAAGCTGAAGTTTGCGTTTTTCTTCTTCGTCCATTTCAAAATTCTCCACGATCACAGCAACGAGCATGTTAAGTAGGATGACTAAAAAGGAACGCATGAATAATTGTAGGTAGATAACGAGATTCGACACGAAAATGCCTCACAGTTTGAAAAGCAGAAAAACAACAAAATAAAAACTGAGGAAAAGACCGCCATGTTGTGCTTACGCTGGCTTCCGGTTAAGCCGTACAGCAAATCGGTCCAGTTATCACCCGAGAATACCTACATCCAACAAAGAAAATCAATATCTAGCTGGTGAACTAGCTCTTAACTCCAAATGTACCTGAAACAATGCCAGGAAGCTAGATGCGAAATTATCAAAATTCATGTCCAAGCCGTCTTCGGATCCTATTTGGCCACCAAACAATTGCATCGCCTAACACATAATTGGCCTGTTCAATACGAGTAATCTTGTCATGGAATGCAGCCCACCTACCATAGTTGCACTGACACCAATGCACATCAAAATGAAAAGGAACAAGTTCATCATACCGATAACGTTTCCGACAGTACGAGTCTGTAAAAATGTGAATGGTTAGTATACTTCAAGCAATTCAGTGAATACGAAATGTACGAACAATTAATCTACGAAGACGAGGCACTGCCATAACAACTCGGTAGAATCTTGCTACCTGGAATACTGTGAGATACCGATATACCATTCCAGAAGTAACTGTAGGTATAGGGGGGATCTGAATTAAGCAAGTGACAACTGCCAAAAACAAGTCCAGTCTGTTCCTCTTTGAGTGAAAGAATTTAGACCTCCGTCCAGGCTTCAAAATGGCAAAGTAACGAAGGATGATCTCGAGTGCGAATAATGATGTAAAAACACGCTCGGCAGTTAAGAAATCGCCCTGGACTAATAGAAATTGCGAATTATTTCATATGATCGAGGAGAGTGTTATGTATGAGTGAGTTGGTAAGAAAAGTCGTACTCATGGTCGGGTCGGGTGTCAAGACATTATCTTCATCGTCTGGATCATACGAGCGAACACACATGATAACCAGATCAGCAGCAACCAGCAAGATCCAAAAATAATAGGTAGCATCGAAATTTCTTTGCAAGAAGTTTGGTTTCGATGGAATCTTTTTCTTCCCCTGCTCATCTAACTCATCATTACCGTCATTCAGAACAATTGCTGCCTTGTCTCTGTAGGACAACGTGATAAATAAGTATTAATCAGAATCCACTAGAATGGTTATCATACCTGGAGGTGAAAGCACTGTGGTTGGTATCTTCGCGAATCTTGGCAAACATTTCTGTTATCACCGCGACGAATAGATTTAGCAGCCAAAAATTAAATACAACAACTCCGATAATATAATATAAGGCGGATGGTAATGGGTATTCCGCATCCATAGTTTGAAACATCAGGCTAAGCCAACCTTGGGCTGAAGAGGTGGTTAGTGTTGTCACTCAAGCTCTTCCTAACCAGTGCGTTGCCATTAACATACCAGCTGTGATACCAAATAAAATTGGAACTGTCTGAAAGATGTTGTCATACCCGAGGGTTCCTTCAAAAGGGTTACCGACATTCACCTATAGAGTATGCTGTTAAATGGCTGGGATATCCTACAAAGAAAATAACGAAACACATTACACAGTTAAAATTCGCCGGGCATCTATAACCTTTAGAGGTTTCATTGTAGTGTCCACAGTATCGCTCTGGAACAGTAACAAAAGATTCTAAATTTGCATAGTCGCTTTCCTGATAATCTATTGAGATGATATTAATGGGATTGAAGTGCATATCATATGGTTAATGAACACCAACCTTGAGAAACGCATCGTCGATCAAATGACCCTTCGAATGAGATAACGCCGATGATACTGGTATACATACAATGTCAGTGAGCATTTGCGTAAAGGTAAAACGTCTAACATAATTAATTACCCAAACAGTAAGAAAAAGCATAGCAAGAAGAGCGAAACATTAACCAGGACTGGCGCACTCTTTTTGAGAGATCTTAAGATCGTCTTCAAAGGAAAATAAGTTAGTCCGAATATCGGCTGGTTTAGGCATTGTCAATTTATACCCAAGATCCCGAGGTCATCGATATAAGTCTGAATGGTCGAAGTGCGCTCAAAGCACTAAACACAGTGAACCGGCCGTATCCAGTCAGCATCAATATCATGTTGACCCAGAAAGACACAACGACAACAAAATCAATCCGCTGGAAACTATGTCGCAAGTATGCCCTATCTGGGAAAAGCGAGTCGATCTCAGAGTGAACCTCTACTACGAGAAACGGTGATTTTTTTCCAATTTCAACTCTTGGTTGTCTCTGTTGAGACGTGGGTGGGTTGATGATGAACCCAGACACAATGATTCTTGCAATCGTTTCAAAGCTACATAAAAGCCGTTAACGATTTGGACGTCATTGCATTGTGTTCGCTGAGAAGATGCTTACGTATAAAGTATAAATATGACTAACAACGGATAATCAGTCCAACTGAAGCCGAAAGTGAAGTCTCGAGCACCAGGTTCCCAGTATTGGACACAGAGTAGGAGCCAGTTAAGGACAATTAATAGAGTAATCAAATATCCCATCCATCTAGAAAGTGCATGCAGTTAGTAAATGAAAATACCAAGCTCCATTACTATCAATATCGCAATTACCTTCTGTTGAACAACCTTGCAAGATATATTCTTGTCGGGTTGTTGGGCCCGAATAGGAAGAGGGAACGACCTCCGAGACGATGTTGTTGCGGAATAGGTACATCGTCTAAGCTATTGTGATCATGCTTTTGGTCCGAGTTGCCGTGCGAAGGTATTGGATTGTCAAAACAAGTGGTAGATAGCTCAATAACACGGGTAGAGGCTCTACGAAAAGCCTTGCCCACGGAGTATAAACGGGATGGGGTGTGTGATGTTTTTGAATGCTTTCCAGAATCGATGTTGTCAGAGAGGGAAATTTCCTCAACATCCATATGATCGATTAAACGTATAGTGTCTGTCTCGCTGAAACGGTTGGTATACCTTCCTTCGAAATCGCAAGTATCGCTTTGCAGACTGCCAATACTTTCTCTAGTGAAACCTGTCACTGACTAAATACAAACTGTTAGGGTTGATAACCTCATTACTGCTGAAAAATGTATATTTACAGAGTCAAAGCTAGGGTTCGTTGGAACAGCGCGAAAGGTGGTATTCACAGTAGGGCGAATAGGGGAATAATTAGGATTCGTAGTTGATTGTTCAGAATGTTTTTCTACTTTCATAATACAAGAAACGAACTTTCACTGAGTACACTCCACGTACTACTCAGTCGAATAACTTGTGACTGGCTGTGTTTTTATGAATACGAATTGTGAATGGGGGTTTGAAGTACTTGAACTTGAGAAGCCTAACCGAAAAACAACAGGCAGAGCGATAATAGGGTCTAAATATTGAAAACTGTGTACGAAAAAGTGCCAGACAAAAGCCTTGACAACAGAGAGTTGTGACGATTAATACAAACTAGAGCTCAAATACTCCAGATCAATATAGAATATTTCGGCTTTCGTTTGTTCTTTTTCGGCACTATCTTGTTTCAAGGGAACTGGTAAAAATCCCACTTTGACTCTATATATTATTATAATGTAATTAACATATACCCTTTTGTAATTAGATCTTAAAAGCAAATACTAAAACTTCCAAGATGAATTCTCTCATTATTATATGATCAAATACGGATACATTTCGAATGGGCTACATATGAACTGATTCCTATTTTGGAAACTAACTAATTCCCAAGCCGCATAAGTTAGGGTTTTAGTTTAGGGCTGACTAAATTGCCATATCCCCCCAGGTTGAAGTATGAATGCTGTGTTAAAAGTCACGTGGCGTATTCTAGAACTTGTGTTCTCTGCCAACCATGGCGTATTTGCTTCTCTGTATGGATGTCTTAAAATAGCTTGATGCAATCCCATCAGAATTATCAGTGTATCTTCAATCAATCTCAAGCCCAAGTTCGCCCTGTACTTGGCAACTCCGGATGAATAACGAATGGGCATGAGTCTCATAGAAATAGTTGATCGCAAAGCATCAATATAATATATTGGTAACCGTAAAGAGATGCCCGGATACGATCACCTTCCTAAACTATGGCAGGTCTAAGTAGAAACCTGATCATATTTTATAACGGGCACTCCTTTTAAGGAATATTGAATACATCTCATCAAATAACAATTGACAGATCTCGTCGTTAACATTCATATTAAATACAATTGATTAATTGCAAAAGAAGTTGTCACTTCCTATCTCCTATTTGAGTACAGCCCGAAAACAAATTCATGGAGGCTATGTATTTCGGAATAGCAATAGGAGTTTAGAAGATTTGATATAGGTATTTTGGTAAAGTAGAAGAACTGGTGATTTACTTATTAAAGTTTGATGTATACAGCAGTACAATGATGAAATGATAACCAATTCCGCCAAAGGCTTCAAATATATAGTACGTTTAGAATGGTTTTACCATAAGATATGGCAGTGGTTCACTCTTGTAGTACTCAACGGTCTTCATAGCCTTATCTGCAATGGCAGGTGGAGTCATACCGAACTTCTCATAGAGTTGATTTGCTGGTGCAGAGGCACCGAAGGTGGTCATACCAATGGAAGCATGTGCATATTTGCTCCATCCAAAGGTGCTCAAGGCTTCAACACTGAGGACGGGAACACCACGAGGGAAGACTGATTCCTTGTAGGATTGTTCTTGTTCATCAAAGAGCTCCATAGAAGGCATCGAGACCACACGAGCCTGAATGTTGTTTTTGGCGAGTTCCTTAGCAGCCTCCACACAAGCAGAAACTTCGGAACCAGTGGCTACGAGAACAATAGCAGGGTTGGCAACATCACTCAACACATATGCTCCCTTAAGTGTGTTTTCAATCGAGGAGCCAGCAAGCTGTGGAAGGTTCTGGCGAGAAAGGGCAAGGACACTTGGTCTGAGATTGTTTTGGATAGCAGCCAAGTAGGCACCAGACACCTCATTACCATCAGCAGGTCTGAAGACCAAGGTGTTAGGAGTAGCGCGAAGAGTAGTCAAGGTTTCAACTGGTTGATGGGTGGGTCCATCTTCACCCAAACCAATAGAGTCATGAGTCATGACATAGATAACACGAAGATGAGAGAGGGATGACAAACGGGAAGCACCGAGTGCGTAAGAAATGAAGTTCAAGAAAGTGGAGCAGAATGGAATAAGACCTCCATAACTGGCAATACCGTTGCAAATGGCAGCCATACCATGCTCACGAACACCAAAACGAATATAGCGACCAGCATAGCTTCCAAGTCCAGTGCTCTCGTGTTGGAAATCAACAGCCGACTTCCATCTGGTCAAGTTGGAATGAGTAAGATCAGCAGAGCCACCAACCAGTTCTGGGACGGCCTCAGCAATCTTGTTCAAGGCGATCTCAGAAAGCTTACGGGTAGCCACAGCAGGATCTTCAGGAGTATATCTGGGGAGAGCGTTCTCCCATCCACTGGGAAGGACGTTGGAAATACGACGCTTAAGCTCAGCAGCAAGTTCAGGGTATTGGGCAGCATATTGCTCGAACATCACGTTCCAATCGGCCTCGAGGCGTGCACCTTGCTCCTTGACGTTCTTGTAGTAGTTTCTAACCTCCTCAGGAACGGCGAAGCTCTGAGCGGGATCAAATCCGAACTTTGTCTTAAGTTGAGCCAAATCATCGTTACTCAAAGGAGCTCCGTGAACCTTCTCACTTCCTTGCAAAAGTGATCCATAACCGATGGTAGTGCGGATCTTAATCAAGGTTGGCTTGTCGGTTACCTTCTTGGCTTCAGCAATGGCGTCAGCAATGGCTTGGAAATCCGAATCACCATTTTCGACTGTAAGAGTTTGCCAGCCATATGCCTCGAAGCGCTTGCATACATCTTCGGTGAAAGACAAATCGGTAGAACCATCGATTTGAATCTTATTGTCATCATACAAAGCAATCAGTTTTCCTAATTTAAGATGACCAGCCAAAGAAGCAGCTTCAGCAGAGACACCCTCCTGCAAACAACCATCACCAAGGATGGCGTATGTGTAGTTGTCAATAACCGGGAAAGCTTCCTTGTTGAAGGTAGCAGCAAAGTTGGCTTCAGCCATGGCAAGACCAACTGCGTTAGAAATACCTTGGCCCAATGGGCCAGTAGTAACCTCGATACCCGCAGTCATGAAGTTTTCGGGATGTCCGGGACATTTGGAGTTCATTTGACGGAACGACTTGAGGTCATCCATGGAAACGTCATAGCCACAGAGATGAAGCAAAACGTATTGCAAGGCGCAAGCATGACCATTAGATAGAACAAAGCGATCACGAGATACCCACTTTGGGTTTTCTGGGTTGAACTTCATGAATTTGGAGAAGAGAACGTGAGACATTGCTGCACAACCCATGGGGGCACCAGGATGGCCAGAGTTAGACTTCTTGACAGTGTCAGCAGCGAGGACACGAATAGTGTTTGTGGAAAGGTTGTCAATTTCGAACATATCTAATAATACCACTGAATAAGACAAGACATTGCTGGTAGCATACCTTATTATTTATATATTTGCAAAACGCACTGATCTTTTGGAAGGCATCTGATGACAAATAATGGTCTACGTTATCATACGTCAAACCAATCTTGACAGCCTAGTAGCAGTGGCTAACATGCTAGCATATTCAGTAGCGAGTCCATATGTGGAATTGGCATACTGAGGAGGGCATATCTACCAATCAATACCTAAGCCAAGTTGCTGATATTTACCAATCCCAATGGGGTTTCCGGGCAATCGGCCCATAAATATCAAACTTGCCTTCGTTTCAAGCCAATCTAGCAATATTTGTAAGCTCAAAATGTTATTATGATCCAACCAGAAATAATTCCGTTCATGTTTTGGCTTCGATAGAAGAACTTATTGGCCAATCATGGTATACTCTTGGTGCTGTTGTTGCTAACGTGGAATCTTCATGAAGGAATCTTCAGGAGTATTCACCAATTATTGAGGTCAAACGCATTAGGGTCCTGCATTCCAGATACCATCATCAATGCTATGGCAGATTCTGTGTAGAGTTATTGATATTCAAAGATCTATGTCCTAGTGTTATATGATTTTGAATTCCGAATTGTATGCTATAGCCAATAGAGCATTTTTGGATATTTTGAAGAGAACATTTACTCTTTGCTGCAGATATCTGCTTAGACTACTACTTGCCAGCGATGTAACCAACCAAATGCGCAAGCCCGAGGGCCCAAGCGATGAGCATACCATAAAAATCCACCATGTTTCTGGTCACTAAATCTGAAGCCTCAAATTCTGGCGAACCCTTCAGATCACTATTTTAGGAATCACACGAGCAACACGTTGGCAAGGTAGCTTACTAATCATCATCATCGTGATCGCTACGAGTAGTAGTTCGCTTGGATTTATAATCAACGTTGGGATGTCGGAAGCGAAATATATTTTTCCTTTATTCGAGATTACAAAGATTGTGTGGATATTATTTGATATGAGACCCCTTTGGTCATAGGCTGCTCTTACCTTATGCCTCAATGAGGGACTGACGCTTGGATGGCCCTTCAAATCATCCCGGTGTACTTCTAATTTAGCAAGTGGTACTTCATTATGACGTTTCCGCCCCTTATATTGCTTGTAAAAGCTGTCACAGTAGATTTCAATTACTAACTAGGAGGATAGTGAGAACGGGTATTCTATATTATCCATCCCATAATACTGGTGTCTGATGAATTGCTTTCAAGCTCCAGCCTCTGTACCAGCTTGCTCTATTACTAATGTATTGGAGAGGGTGGATAAAATATACAAGCATTCTGATAAATTGGTTAGGAACAATCCTGATCATGCCATTATTGTCATATCCGATGGGCAAGAAAACCATTGCAAAACAAATGTATGGTTTCAAATTAATTTATGTTTGGTAAATCTACTGAATATTGGAGTTGCTGAGGGTCCTTATGCACCTGTCAAGGTAATGGGTCCGAAGTGCCAATTTATATACATATTCAATCCATCAAAGACTAGTACCTCTATATGTACTCATTCGTAATTTCGAATTGTAGTAATGCTAGGAAATACAAGCCACAGGCAGCAATATAACGTTGTTTGATAACCCTGTTGTCATATTAGCTAATGAATTATTTACACACACTGATGAAGTTGACGCAGGGACATGGTACTACTCTGTAAAACTTGGGAATTTATTGACAGATTGATATGTCTTTTGTTACCAATAAATGTACTTGTTTCCATTGAGGCAGTAGAGAGGCTTTTCAAAAACCAGTACTTCTGCAACTTGAAAACGTTACCAATCTACATGCTTCAATCTTCCAATTCTTCATCGGGATTTTATGGCATCTGTGAGGCAATGTATGTGTGGCACAAGTGAAGCCTATTGCATTCATTTAGGTTGCGAAATATTATGGAAAGTTTTGCAAAGCTAGATTTATCATCAGAAAAGCCTATCGATATTACCAAGATCAGAATATACCTTAATATTGGATGTGGTGCTTCAATAATCGAGGCCAAGATAAATGGTAGTATTTGATGAGTATCATTGAAGAAATTAATCAACTACATTCTTTCTGCTCCATCCAAAATTTTTCATGTCGAACGTAGGTTTTGACTCGAGTAATACCATACCTTTTCCTTCCAGATCTTTGTCAACTTCGAACATCTCGAGAACTAATGGCAGTGTTACTACTCTGTCACGGCGTAGCCATTCATTTCAGTTAAATACTGAGCCACCACATCATACACGCCGTAATACCATTAGACTCTCTAATCTGGAACCCGATTCAACACAGTTCTGGGGTTACGTATTACTCATTGCTACGTATGTTCTCTTTGTGCTCTTTATGTATGCTATCGTCGTCAGCAAACTCATGCCTTATACCGGCAACAAGGTAAGTTACAAGAAATATGAAAAGCACCTTTTAATATCTGTGAATAACACACGTCTTAGTACTTAGATTGGATCAAAGAGGATACATACTACTGCTTACTGATACCCGTCACTTGGTTTGTTTCTGTATATGCTGTGTTCTGGAATTGGATGGGTATGAAGTTTTTCCGACATAATTGACGTTACTACAACGGCGTGGTCAGTTTCTTCAAACTCAAACAGAAAGTCAAAAGAGCCTCGTATAATCCTTTTACCCTATTAAATGTACTATATCTACTTTATCTTTGGCTGAAACAAAATCAAGTACAACTTGAACTCTTCTCCCCTCACTTTACTCGGTGAACCCAATTTTCTGCTTGTAAATAATTACTAGATCTATCGTAGCGATTCTTTTAACAATTCGCAGTCGGTTAATAGGGAAGATATTTGGGCATTCGACTTTATATTTACTATCTAGAAGATAATTTATTTGTTATTCAGTTGGCTTACAGTTTTTTCAAAGATTTCACTTTGGTATTGAGGATTGCTTCCAAATACTTCATGTTGTTATATACCAAGTAGAACGGAATTATTATCCAGGGAAGATTGAATCCGACAAAATATACCCAGAAATATAGGACATTTGGAATACAATCGGGGCTACCATCTAATAGACTTGTCGTGAAGTACAAAGTACAAGTTATCAGGTGGCAAGTAGAGGTTAACACAGTATAAAGATGACAGGTTGGTTTCTGTTGATATGTCAAATAGCTAGTATACCAGCACAAAGGTCCAATGATAAACTGGTGTAAGGTAATCAGCGTGAATAAAGAGTTTCGTGAAGTGCTAAAACGAATAAACTACATACCACAGTAAACGTTTCGGTACACCATAAGAATGTGTCACTTGATAAGTATCTAGAATCACTTTTGGCATACTCCTTCCAAACAAGGCCTAAAATGGTGTTGTCTGCTGCCAGGGAATCATGATGCAGAACGAAGTACAGCTCCAAAGTAGAATGCAAGAAGCCACATAAAACAAACCAAGTAAAGGTAACTTGTTGAACGAAAGTTATTCCTCTACGCTTAGCCAACAATCCTCCTAAAAGTATGACTGAACCTATCCCTCCTAAGGTTATACCCAAAGTATACAGTAACGAGCCCGTCGGGGGAACATAGTGAAGTAATATCAAGGTCTGCGGGTAATATGGATGTGAAGCCATGGTGATGGGGCTATACATGCCAGAAGGTAATTTATTCATCCCATCTTCATTCTAATATTGATGGACAAAATGTACTTCCGCGATTTTGAATCAATGATGATTTACTATACAATCATGAGCAACGTAAACCAATTCTATATAGCTAATCTTGAGGTGTGGAGTTGTTAAAGCAAGGCTCGACAATATAGTTAAAAGCTTGTATTACGAGCTCCTCTCATCTGTGAAGAAGTTGCTCTATAATTAGACATGGTCAATACATTCGGTGCCGCATGAACTTAAGAGTTCAATAACTCAAAATCCTCCATATACGCAGCAATTAAATCACGCTGAATCTAATGATGATTAAATGCATTGAGTACTATATTCTAGTCGGCTCGCTTCAATTAAGGCTCATACCTGAGTGGGGGTTCTTTGAGTAATCCGTACATTCTTGGCGCGATACGATTTCCTTCTTCTTTTATAATCTCTTTGCTCCGCAAGTAAGTCAGCTTTCGACTTCCTCTTCTGATTTTGCTCTGGTATAAAGTTGATTAAATCATACCATAGCAGGCGGATATAGGCAAAACTAACCTTTGATTAATTTCGCTCTTTCTAGAGCCTCTTCAAATCCGTCATAGATGTTGTGATCGTTGCGTCCGTGAAGTTCTCGAATATATCTACTTGCTTGAATAAGGTGCTCATATTTTTTGCGCCTCTGAGATACAGCCAAAGCTGAACCAGGCTGTAGGCGAGGCTGGCGATCAAGCAGCTGCAAAATGGTTAGGTTCTCCTTATAATTATAAACGCCGGATATACATACGTTATAAACTAAATTTTCACCGGTGTTATCTGTTACTGGTTCTATAGATATCTCACTTGGCAACTGCGAGTGTTCAGAATGCTCATCTATTGATGACTGTTGATTTGTCTATAGTACACAGTTAGTCATCGGCCCACAGCCAAATAACTGGCCGTAAACACGTTACCGGAAGAATGGCATCATTGACTGGAAGAACCATTAGCAGAATCAACTCAGACATGAGATATTTCCACAATTTTAATGTGAACATCTGTGATGCTGAGAAAAGTCGTCGAAGTCAACATCGTGGCAGAATCGATGACTGCCTTGCTTATAACTTACCTGGCCCGAAATAAGGTTCTACATGTCTCTTGAACTCTTCGATGCCTTTAGCAGGTAGCAGCAAATGGCGATATATATAGTCTGAAAGCTCCATTTCTGAATTGAAACTTGGGCTGATTGAATTACGTAGCTGTGTGTTTTGCGGCAAGTTATTGACAAGCCAACCACGGGTTTTCATAGGATTTAACTCTTCGATATTCAGTTTTTCATAAAACCGAGGGATTTGTGTCCATTTGTTGAGTTTTCTTAAATAATTCATAAGCACTAGCGGTAAAGGAATAATACCACGAAGTACTTACCGCAATCGTACATCTATATTATCCGAATTCAGTATGTTGTCCAGGATGTTTTCGTTCTCTGTTAACAGTACATCGCCGTGGAGATCTTCGGTTGATTCTATTTCAAGATTCTCAAGATCAATTTTATCCCAATGTCTAGTTGATGATTCGCTACATGAAAATAAAAGAGAGGCGTCAGTGTACAATTTACATGAGAGGTACAACTTGCAAAATACCGATTTTCCACTTTGCAGTCCTGATCTCCAAGATCCGTTCCAACCGGTACTTTGAGTCAAAAGTGAGATACTTTGTAGAAAATGGTTGGTAAATATCAAGCTAGGAAACCAACCTTCTATCAAAGATATTACTGCTGGTGCTTTTTCGTAGAAGCCAAGAGAGCTAGGGAGCTAAGAAGAACATAAACCACTTAGTTTATTATACTAACCATCGATATAGCCCCTTCTTACCGGTTTATTATCTTCGCTGGTGATTCCCAGAGCCCTTAACTCACACTTTTTAAAATGTGCAGAATACGTTTCCTTGGGAACTTTATGGTTATGATCAAACGGGCATTGCAGAAGTTTGTGTCCTTTCTAAACATGGGATCAAATAAGATTGTGAACGATCCCTTTTCAAGCACATAAAACTAACCGAAATTTGTTCCAATAAATCTTTTGAATCCGTTCCCAATAAACTGACTATACTCTCTATTTCCTGGTTAAAAGCCTTGGCATCTTGACGTAAAGTCGAAAGATATTTTTTTCTGGCCTCTACCTCACTCATGGATGTAGTGTATCCAAGTGGAATTGCGATATACTGTAATAAATGGTGTACTCACAAATAAAACTCTTTCCGGCCAGTTACATGTGTGATCCTGAAAATTGTTAATCTCGACCTTAACTACCCCATCAAGTCTACAGGAAAATTGAAATCCTCGATCGTATTTGGATGAATCTGAATAGGGGTGGCATAAAGATGTAGTAAAATAGGTTACAATCTCACAATGACGATGCGAGCACTGTGGCCAATATGAAGTTTTGAGATGTATTTTGGGCTCTGTATTTTGAGCATTGTTTACTCCATTGAGTGCTCAATCAATACAGGTTGCTCCAAGTGATTACATCCGGGTACTAATGAAGTATGATTATCGGCATGAAATCAAACAAGTAGAGCCTAATTTCCAAGTCCATGTAGCGGGCAGAAGGTTATTTATAGATGCATGTGAATCCGGACAAATGGCGAAGTTGGATTAATAAACCAACGCCATGGCAGCGGCTATGACCAAGTACTTCGTTGATGTCCCATCATTCGCTGATGTATAATGATACTTCCTTTCGCGTCGAATCTATTTGCCGACGCTATGGCATTGCGGTAATCTTTCTACACTCGAAAAGGCAATGGTTAGCTGGAGAGTTGCCCAAGTCCATATCGGATGCTATCTACCACTAAAGGGAAGTATTGTGCACCAACTGATTATAGCCTGTTCAGTTTCTAATAGGAATACTCCATATCGCTAGAGCGCAAATGACCAAAAAGAAGACTTCGGAGTAATTTGGTTGCTCAGAAGCTATTTTTACTCATTATTTTAGTATTGTAATATCATTGGGGTTACTCAGTTACAAGTTCTTAAACGCATTATCATTCATGAATTTTGTCGAGTTCTACATCTAAAATACGCAGGTGATTCAGATTATAGTAATCTAATTACAATGAACATATGCGGTGTTTGCCAATTGTGTTGAGGACTAGCTTGCCAATATCGTTTTTACAATTCTGATAAATATTCCCATAGATAGGTGGTTTCCTGTGTGTTATTTTTATGAACCAACATGATATCCCTCTAGCTTCATTAGCTGAATGTGGAGAATAGTAATGGATGGATGGTGTTGATATAATAAATTCCAATGGATTGTAGTAATACCAACATTGAGAACCGTTGTAGATTACGGATGTTTTGACTAGAGTATGTATTTTTAGATATCCAAGTTCTCTCAACTCAAAGCCTATAATATATATAGAGAACTGTAGGACTCTCAAATGATTTAGAAGCAATGAGACTATCATCATTGAAATCTTTAATTTGCTATACAACACAGGTAGCTTTATCAGCAGCTAGCCTTCACACTACAAATCTACATACCAATGTACCTGCTGCCAGAGAAGGGAATGCATACCAAGGATTGCACTACAGGACACCCCATATAGTTGAATTTATCCAGGAGGTATCATCTTCAACTGATGCACCTTGGCGCGTCGTATATCCACTTCCTCCAAACCCTGTAGGAGATTTGCCCAGGGGCCTGCAACCGGGAGACCCTTGTAACGATGACGACGAGGTGTGCTATGGCCAAACAGAATATCTTTTATGCTACAATGGAATTTGGGTGGTGAATGCTTGTAGCTCTGGATTTACTTGTGACTATAAGCCGGAGCCGTGGAAAATAAAATGTACTTCTGCTACTACCTATTCTTCTGAAATAGAATTTACCAGAACTACCACCACTACGCCAAGAACCCGTACGCTGACATATACTGCACCAACTAACCCATCCGGAACCCAAGCAACTGACTACTTTACTCCTGGAGAAAGCTGCAATGAAGGCGACTATGTCTGCTATGGTTCGAAGGATTATCTCTACTGCACATCTGGCATTTGGAACAGTTACGAATGCCCCAGTTACCGATCGTGTAGCTACGTTCAGGGCTATCCGTGGGTTATACAATGTGAAACTACTGAGGGGTATATACCCACTCGTAGTGTAACTTATCCTTTTACTGATAATCCCGAGGGTACAAGTATTACAACGTTAGTTACTACCGGAGGCCCTTGCAATCTGGATGATTATGTCTGCTACGGGACTGGAGGATTCCTGGGCTGTGGAGAAGGGGGGTGGCAATTCGGCACTTGCGGAGACGGAGGCACTTGCTATTATGACACAGAAACCTCTTTCAAAGTATTTTGTACATCTACAGACAAAGGAACATCATCGCTCGTAAGTACAGATGGGTCTGAGATCGATCCTTTGCACCCGACACCAGGAGGAAGTTGCATTCAGGGGCAAGTTTGCTATAGTTCAGGACATTTAGATTGTGCATTTGCTTCAACGTGGAGTTATACTCCTTGCGCTTCTGGTGAACGGTGTCAACAACAGGGAACTATCGCTATATGTCAACCATCTCCTACAACCACCATGAGCTCGATAACCACATCTACCGAGTCCACACCTGAGCCGTCAACTAGCCCGGAACCACCATCAGAGACATCGAGTACTGGCAGTACAACTACAACCGAGACTTCTGAAACTCCAAGCAGCGCTGAGCCTACATCAGAGACATCCAACACCAGTAGCACAACCACAACAGAGCCATCCAACACCACAGAACCTTCATCTGAGTCTCCTAGCAGCACTGAGCCTACCTCAGAGACATCCAACACCAGTAACACAACCACAACAGAGACATCCAACACAACGGAACCGTCTTCTGAGTCTCCAAGCAGCACTGAGCCTACATCAGAGACATCCAACACCAGTAGCACAGCCACAACAGAGCCATCCAACACAACGGAACCGTCTTCTGAGTCTCCAAGCAGCACTGGGCCTACATCAGAGACATCCAACACAAGTAACACAACCACGACAGAGCCTTCCAACACCACAGAACCGTCTTCTCAGCCTCCAAGCAGCACTGAGCCTACATCAGAGACATCCAACACAAGTAGCACAACCACAACAGAGCCATCCAACACCACAGAACCGTCTTCTGAGTCTCCAAGCAGCACTGAGCCTACCTCAGAGACATCCAACACCAGTAGCACAACCACAACAGAGCCATCCAACACAACGGAACCGTCTTCTGAGTCTCCAAGCAGCACTGAGCCTACATCAGAGACATACAACACCAGTAGCACAGCCACAACAGAGCCATCCAACACAACGGAACCGTCTTCTGAGTCTCCAAGCAGCACTGGGCCTACATCAGAGACATCCAACACAAGTAACACAACCACGACAGAGCCTTCCAACACCACAGAACCGTCTTCTCAGCCTCCAAGCAGCACTGAGCCTACATCAGAGACATCCAACACAAGTAACGCAACCACAACAGAGCCACCCAACACCACAGAACCGTCTTCTGAGTCTCCAAGCAGCACTGAGCCTACATCAGAGACATCCAACACCAGTAGCACAACCACAACAGAGCCATCCAACACAACGGAACCGTCTTCTGAGTCTCCAAGCAGCACTGGGCCTACATCAGAGACATCCAACACAAGTAACACAACCACGACAGAGCCTTCCAACACCACAGAACCGTCTTCTGAGTCTCCAAGCAGCACTGAGCCTACATCAGAGACATCCAGCACAAGTAACACAACCACGACAGAGCCATCTAACACCACAGAACCGTCTTCTCAGCCTCCAAGCAGCACTGAGCCTACATCAGAGACATCCAACACAAGTAGCACAACCACAACAGAGCCATCCAACACCACAGAACCGTCTTCTGAGTCTCCAAGCAGCACTGAGCCTACATCAGAGACATCCAACCCAAGTAACACAACCACAACAGAGCCTTCCAACACCACAGAACCGTCTTCTGAGTCTCCGAGCAGCACTGAGCCTACATCAGAGATATCCAACACCAGTAGCACAACCACAACAGAGCCTTCCAACACAACGGAACCGTCTTCTGAGTCTCCAAGCAGCACTGGGCCTACATCAGAGACATCCAACACAAGTAACACAACCACGACAGAGCCATCCAACACAACGGAACCGTCTTCTGAGTCTCCAAGCAGCACTGGGCCTACATCAGAGACATCCAACACCAGTAGCACAGCCACAACAGAGCCATCCAACACAACGGAACCGTCTTCTGAGTCTCCAAGCAGCACTGGGCCTACATCAGAGACATCCAACACCAGTAGCACAGCCACAACAGAGCCATCCAACACAACGGAACCGTCTTCTGAGTCTCCAAGCAGCACTGAGCCTACATCAGAGATATCCAACACCAGTAGCACAACCACAACAGAGCCTTCCAACACAACGGAACCGTCTTCTGAGTCTCCAAGCAGCACTGAGCCTACATCAGAGACATCCAACACCAGTAGCACAACCACAACAGAGCCTTCCAACACCACAGAACCGTCTTCTGAGTCTCCGAGCAGCACTGAGCCTACATCAGAGACATCTAACACAAGTAACACGACCACAACAGAGCCTTCCAACACAACGGAACCGTCTTCTGAGTCTCCAAGCAGCACTGAGCCTACATCAGAGACATCCAACACAAGTAACGCAACCACAACAGAGCCACCCAACACCACAGGACCTTCATCTGAGTCTCCGAGCAACACTGAGCCTACCTCAGAGACATCCAACACCAGTAGCATAACCACAACAGAGCCTTCCAACACCACAGAACCGTCTTCTGAGTCTCCGAGCAGCACTGAGCCTACATCAGAGATATCCAACACCAGTAGCACAACCACAATAGAGCCATCCAACACAACGGAACCGTCTTCTGAGTCTCTGAGCAGCACAGAGCCTTCTTCAGAGACATCTGAAACATTCAGTAACTCGGGGTCCTCAAGCGTATCTGGCACCTCTGAGAGCCATGGTTCATCCGTATCAACAACCGGGACCCATTCAGTCACGTATACTATATGCAGTAGCGTTATTAAAACCGTATGTCCAACAAGACCAATCTTTTGAATCCATGTTTCAAAGCTATTTCAATAAAAAGATCAATCCACTGATGTTGAAAGAATCGTGGTGCACACCATAAAGCTGTGTTTCAAGGATCGCACAACTCTACCCTAATAGTCCTATTTGCTGTAACTGGCAATGGTCAAGAATGGAATCTGTGACACCATCTATGACCTCACTCTTACCAATACCCGCCTTAAGCCCGTCAGTAACGAATTTGTCAATCTAGTGGACACCCAATGAGCATTCCCTAAACGGAAGATTCGAAGTCAAGCGAAGATCACAAGCATCAGCTAAACTCCATTTTGATGAGCGGTGATTGGCCAAAGCAGTTTGTTATCAGGATCATATCAACTTGCTCTAGTTTTCATTATGACCTTGCATCAATCAGTTGAAGATGCACATGCAAATAATTAGTCAATCTTCAAGTTGATTTAGATCGCATTCATTATCTAAAACGATGATTCCGATTTTTTACATTCAGATCTTTTGTCCAATAGTGTCCTGCAATCGATGGAAGCGCGTGGCTCTCTACATCCTATAGATATACACATTGACAGGAGAATGGAATTCTGAATCATATATAAATCGAGCCAAACATCAGGGCACATTTTCTCTTTGGGACTAAAGCCTATCTCTTGCCTAACACCTCGTTTTAACACCTGAAAACCCAACCCTTGTAACCCAATATTAATTCAGCATTGACACCAGCCCCACAACTATATAGTGGCTCTAGTACAATTATGGATGAAAAAACTTACTTGCTAAGTTCCCAAAACTCCAAATATGTTAACCTAGAGCAACAGGCGCCTGAGAAGGAGGAGGAAACCACTAGAAGGTCTGCATGTACCAAAATATGTGTTTGGGTGGTCGCTCTCCTAGCATTTGGGGTGCTGTTTGTTTCCCTTTGGATCGTCAACATACCTTTACCCGTGAGCGAATTCTTCACAGTGACGCCAAGAGTCTTATCCAACCATTCCCGGGTAGTTGTAGTGGGTGATGTTCACGGAAGTTTGGAGCCTTTTGATAGACTGCTCGAGAAATTGGATTTGAAACAGGACGATACACTTATATTGGCCGGAGATATGGTTACAAAAGGACCGGACTCCTTGGGAGTATTGAGAAGAGCAAAAGAGGTCGGGGCCTTGTGCATTCGTGGAAACCATGACCATACAGTCATTCGTTGGAAAGAACTGTTGGTCCGATATGGTGAGCACAAGATCAAGAAGAGAAAGCTGCCGCATGGTTTACACATGAAGACTGAGCATCATCGTATAGCAAGGTATGTGAAAGCTTTGGCATCTATTGAGTCAATCCCATCTAATCTCTTCACCCAGTGCTCTATCAGACGATCTCTTTCAATATCTAGAGTCCTGCTCAGTTATATTGTCCGTTCCTCAACTCTCAATGTATGTCGTACACGCTGGCTTGAATCCATATTTGAGCATCGATCAACAAAAATCCAAGGATGTGATGAACATGCACAGCATTGTGGACCACAAGCCCACTAAGAAAAAGGGTGTAGGTAAGCCGTGGTGGCATTTGTGGAACATTGAGCAATCAGCACATGCGCACCCCAAGACCGTTGTATATGGGCATGAGGCCAGCAAAGGGCTGAATATCCGAGAATACTCGGTCGGATTGGATAGTGGTTGTGTAAAGGGAAAGAAGCTATCAGCCATGATATTTCCAGAGCGTACACTGATCCAGGTCAAATGCTAACTAATTTAATCCATACATCGAGTTTCTCTGTAGCTCCTTCGACATGTAAATTTCTATACCTTTGCCTGTAATTTCTTCTGAACATTAATTGGCTCATGATAAGCCGTCATCACACACCGCTAAACTTTAATACCAATATCCCTATTACTAAATCCATTTAATCTCACCTGATTCCTCGGAATAAACTTAATCACCCATCCCCTTTTGCGCAAACCATTAAATTTAGTGATACCTATTTGATAGACTCATTAGGTGAATTGCTCTTGTGAAGAAACGATTAAAGTTCAATGGTATTGTTGATATTTCTATATCAAGGTTTGTTAATGTTTCACCCATAAGCCTAGGGTAGTACGAATTCCTGGCCGTTCCACGGAGGATTGCAACCTACACAAATGAAATCCAACTTCAAACAGGTTTGCCAAGCACTCCAACGAACACCGTTTTATTTTCAAGGGAAACATTAATCAAACAAGCTTGAATTTCATTTGTTTTATTTAGAAGAGTTTGTACAATATACCTCTTGAAGAAAGAGGTTGCTTAGAGGTGTGTAGTGTATATTCCAGAGTAGGTGCTTATTACGAAACGTTCGCTTCCAAAATTGTGTCAGGCATCCTCTCTCTCAGGAGTGGACTTGCTTTGGGACTCGAGTGAGTTTACGGCGCCATCTCTTGAATTTCAGCCTTATCAAGAATGCCCGTATTTTCCCTCCAAGCTTTGAATGTTTGAAAGACCATCTCGATCTTGGATTCGACTGAGACTTTGATGAAGTAGTCACCGCCACTCGAGGCTTCTTGCTGTGTTCGCGATACCAACGCTGAATAGTGACGGTGGCCATCAAAACCTTACTGTATTCAAGCAACAAATTTCGACTTCCCTTGGCGTTCAAGACAACTTTAAGATGGTGTGGAGTAACCAAGCGCTTCTTGGTGCCGTTGAGATGCAAATTACGAGTTCCCGAGGCAAGACCTTTTCCCTGGAGGGACTTAAAATAGGTTCTAGTGACTGTACGTCGTCCGGATATTTCTTGCTTGTATATCTTTTTGGACCGTTTTGATACACTGTGCTGCTTCGTCTTGTAGTTGGCATTTGATGGAATATAATTCACGGGTGTGACTATCTGCTCCCACATATTCGCGGTGGTGATACGTGGACTACCAAGTCCCTTGAAGCTATCGAACTTGTACATCGGCTGATACTGAAAGCCATAAGATATTTTTGTGTTCATCGCAGCATTCATCATTCGCCGGGTCCTTAGAGAAGGGTGCATAGTGGGCGTATGTTCGAGGATTACCAAAAGTAATAAGGTTATAGTTTATATGTGAGGCGTTAGGGTTAAAGCCGAAAAGGTTAGGATTAAGGGAATTACGTGGCCAAGTTGGTAGAGTTATGCTTGTTTGCCAACTTGGGGGTCGTCTATGAAAGCAGGTGGATTTTTAGCTAGGAAAAAGCAAGTCACAGCAATTGAATGATTTTCAACACAATTCAGATCTCAATATATTCGATGCGAAAAAAAATCCACTCACTTTTAATATGTATGCGCTCTTTGTTCTCCCACAATAGAGAGATGGTGAAACCAGCTTGAAACCCATTGGTTTTAAGCACCTTTATTGAGCATCCCCACCCTTGGCAAATCAATAGCACAATGCTGTACTCTTTACAAATATACCTACCATGGCATTGAGATGCTACTGTCAACTATAGACATTGTGGTACAGGTATATAAGCTTGTCTTCGTGAGCAAACATTGTTAGCAGGTAGAGCCAATGGCTATTCCTTGATCATAACAAAACAGGCATTTATTCATATGTACGGTGATTTACGCAATCATGATAATTTCTGGGCTAGATTCTAATGGGCGGAAGAAATGCAGCATTATTAG
This sequence comes from Basidiobolus meristosporus CBS 931.73, assembly GCA_002104905.1. Classification (NCBI taxonomy): domain Eukaryota; kingdom Fungi; phylum Basidiobolomycota; class Basidiobolomycetes; order Basidiobolales; family Basidiobolaceae; genus Basidiobolus; species Basidiobolus meristosporus. The sequence continues at coordinate 35,626 of MCFE01000021.1, read as the reverse complement.
ATAAGGGCTGTATAATATAGAGACGGTAGTACAATATCGATTGCTAGGTGGTGGAAGGATGAGGTTATCTACAATGATGCTGGAATCCAAGCGATGCTAACATGTGCACTGATGGGTCTTCATGTACACTTTGTGGTGGTTATTCTGAATCCAAGGCTCCTTGGCAATCTTGTAGAGTTTAGAATGTTTGAATCGCCGCATCAATCGATTGGCCCTGCGCGCTTTGGTATCTCCGTGGCGGAGACATTTGCCTTCTTCGTGATACTTGATTTTCCGGTACTTTCTCCAGGCTCGTTGGATAACTTTGGCGGCCTCATGCCTCTTCAGAATCTCCAGGTCGATTTTCAGTTGACTATATTCTGGTTGGGCTTTTTTGGTTCGACGGGATTTTCTATTGAATAACGACTGGCGGGAATGCCGTACTGAAGAATTGGTGCGTGTGGGTACCTTCATAGGATCTGTGTGCTTGTGCTTCTCATGGCTGTGGTGTGAGGGATGATTGTTGGGTTCCAGCGTAACATGACTCATCTTTTTGGAATTACCATGACCCTTGGACTTCCATCGGAATTGCTGGTTCCCACTTTTTTTAGCCCGATAGTGGAAATGAGCGTTGTGTCCGGTACTTGAGCCACCCTCACATGGGTTGCTCGATTTTCTTGGAGAATTCAAGTCCGAGAATTGGTACATGGGATCATATGAGATGGAAAAGACTGATTGTTTCTTGCGAGTTGAATTCATGGTAGCAACCTGTTGTGGTATTAGGAGAATGCTTGATTACCATTTACCAGTGGCGTCTTTTATATTTCTCTTCGTGATCCAAATCACCAATCAGGCCCAAGCATTGAATGGAGTGTCGGTTAGAGCACCAAGCCATTTAGAAGAATCATGACCAGCCTCTGGGTGACGTCAAGATGGAGCTCAGATGATAATTGCCCTATAAGCACGGAATTCCATGGTTTGCTTGCAGGCGCCACAATGATCAAAAATGCAACAACTGGTTGTAGAAGCGATGCGAATTTGACTTCAATTATATTTGAGATGGCCACCATCCATTCCTTTTTGGTAGTAATTATACTCTTTTCGGTACACCATTGAAATCAATCAAGGCATTCCACTGTGCAACCTGCAGTCTAAACCTTACCCGGTTACACCATCTGCTTCATACGGACCTTGGTCTATACCATAACAATCAAAACACCTGACTTTAGGTTATATGAAACAGTATTCTCTCAGGCTCGGGAGATTGGATCTACTAGAATATGAAACTCTAAGCTAGCCTTGGATACTACTTGCCGGACTCTGAAGCACGGCAGGTCTTAGTATGCACCATGCCAGCGACAAATCGATCTATATTTAGAGATGACTACTGAAATAGCGGTATACTATTGGTTCATGGTGACCGACTGTGGAGTTACTAATAATAACCACCTCAAGAGATTATTATCAAATAACCATGTTCAGCTTCAAGCCGTCCAGCGCCTCTCCCTCATCAGAGACTTATTCGTCAACACTACCATTGGTAGTACCAACTATATTCTTGAATTACGTGTGGATAGTTGTTCACGCTTGGAGTTGCATGTATTACTACTGACTACTTTATCAACACCCATCATGGGAAATCAAAATTCTGAAAGTTGCCTAGTGCTGGTGATCTTCATGACTATATATGGCGCTATCGTCGATACTAATCGTACGCTGACTAATGACCACATGCAGTGTACAAAACGTACTCTAAGGATCCTGTGCTATACATCAGCCTTCCCAAAACCAATTCCCAACTTCGAAGGGTTTGATCCTTAGTTGTGGATTTTTCATGGACATTCAGAATTCAGAAGCAAAACGAAGTTTCTACTAAGCTATTCATCTGATAAATTGCTATGGGTGAGCCAGGAATTTGAAATACATGCTGAAAGTTATCCATTGTCAGTTACAATATGGATAGTGCAACATGGCTATTTTCCTAACATTCTTCATAGCCCACAGAAATTCCACAACAGTTTCCAGTGGATCATTCACATGGATGAATACTTATTAGTGTATAATGTTCAGGAGCTGATGCGGTTGTTCTCTTTCAAAGAATCACACAACAAGAGTACAACATGTGAATCATTCTCTGAGTGCTTTAGCTACCTTTTGCTGCTGATGCCAACTGCATATCAATGAAATCCACTACTGATGACCTAATCTTGCCCCAAACAGAATGAATGGTAAGAACATTGAGCTCTATATGGAGTGTATGATGTTGCTCATTTACACAGCTATACGATACACACTTCAAAGGCAGACCAAAATGTAGTGTAAATGCCGTTCCGCTCACCAGATGATACCAGATAATATTGTGAACGTTCGTATTCTTATTATGGAAGTAGGGAGGGTGGAGTTGTTTGACACTACACTTACCAGAGTGCTTTTAGAAGTGTTTACGAGGACACGGGTGTGACTAATACAAGGAAGCTCGACAAACCATACTTCGTATCAAGCACTACCACACCTACTTCACAGGAAAAAAACAGATAGTACAAACGGCAAGCGTGTATTCTGTGCAAGCAAACAACTAGGAAAATTCAACGTAAGAAGTTATTGAGTGAGCGAGTGGCCACAGACAACCCCAAGGAAGTGGTGTGAAGAAAACTTTTACAAAGGGGTGAGATAGAATTGCCAAAGCAGCGCCAACCTAGGGTGGGTTCCAAAAGTGAATATGGGCTACATAACTGAGCATGCACAGTTGCTGCTTGTGTTTGGTGCATAAGGGTCTTCCCTTTTCTCTACTGGACCCCATACGGAAGGAAGCAATGGGTCCCGCGTGCATTTAGAAAATTTTACCAAGCTACGTAAGGAATGGGGTCAATATCGAGGGAAAGGCTATTTGATGTTGGGTGCACTTACGACATAGCCGCCTCGCTAACAGCTGCACGCGGTATACTCAGCTGCTCTCGAAGTCGAGCATTGTGCTCAAGGATTTTTTTCAGTTTGGTTTCACTCATAGGAGTTGCAAGCGCAGGTGGAAGGAGGGAATGGAAAAGTTATCCTAGGTGAGCTATTGAACCATGCACTACTTCAGAGGTCGACGTATCTGAAGTGACCTAATTTCTCGTCTTGGGAGGTCTTCGAAGAGAAGAGGGAACTAAAGTCAGAATATGAAAGCTCGAACGAACGAGGACTTGGACGTAAAACCCCACTAGTTGATATGTGTCTCAGTAGGACTCTGCCTCCTATAGGTTTAAACCACTCTTTTCCTTATTAAGCAGAGATACCATCACAAAGGTGGCTTAAAAGAGGACTATTTTTAGGTAGTACAACATTCTCTACTGCTCGCTTTTTAGGATGTAGAATGGGCCTACCTAAACTAAATCATTGCTGTATGTTTCATGGAATAATCGAGTCTTCGCGCCTAGTGCCAATATAACCATTGTATAGCAACCTCATTTCAGCAAATGAGTACCTATGGAGAGTTGACACAATACCGTGCAAAATCGGAAGCTTTTGTAGGGGGAGGCGCCTGACTCCTTCCATTTATGCCAGTTTTCTCGGATCTGCCACCTCTTGTGTGAATCGAGAAACACTGGTAAATATTGATAATTTACATCGTAAAAGAGGGCAACTATCAACTTCTGTTCATACTTGGCTCAATTTAGTGACCATAACATTGAACCAGACTGAGGGTTGGTGGTATCACTTGATAGAATGGGAAGTAAACATTGGCTCAAACCCTCCCTTGGTTTGAAGGTGTAAATGTCTGTTGTCTACATTTGACAATATTGGAGTTTATGATTATAGGGAGCTAGTTCGGCGCTTCTAAATCCTCGGTAGAGTATATTCTCTGGCTAGAAACATTGGCCTCCCAGGCAGGGGAATAATGATACAGGGGCCATTCGAAGAAAAACACTTGCTTAACCCAGAATGGTAATCTTGCGAATATACTTGGTGGCATCGGGATTAAGATACTGGTTGAATTCAAATAGTCCTGGTAAGAAGAGAATTCGGCACTCTCGTAGAATTTCTTTTGTGTAGGCTTCTCAACGTAAGGGAGCCCAGAGAGAAAAAGAAGAATCGCCATGGTAAACAACGGGCCAGCAATGGAAGCCCATCCGGCTGAGATGCCACTTGATAGAGTGGGCTGAAGACAAAGTAGGAAGATCCCCCACCATAATAGAATTTCCCCAAAATAATTTGGGTGACGCGAAACCGACCAAACACCTCGGCGAGCAAAATCCAACGGACTTGATCTGTGGGAATAGTGGTAATTCTTTTGGAGATCAGCGACTTCAGGAGCTCAGGTTAATCAAATGAGTGTATGCAACTTTGCTCTTGAAGGACAAACCTAGTTCAATCGCAAACCCAATTGCCCATAGCACTATTCCTATGATATCTGTAGCGCTGCCAAACGCCGGGTCATATTCGGAGAGTCTGTAGGAATTCAAGAAAGTGACAGGTAATGACACCGTCCAGACCCATATCATTTGAGCAACCCAAAAGCCTAGAAATGAGAAGAAATTCTCCCGTATTCCATCAAATCGTCGGTCGGAATTGGTTTTAATGATACGGTACAGTTGATTTCCTAGTGAGATTAGCTATTAGTAAATTAGCACGGCATTTGAAAGAAAAGTGCCTATACCAGCCAACCGGCAACCCCATACAGATACCAATAAAAGTGCAATGATTTGTCGAGTGTGGTAGACCTGGATGGATATGAGTGAAAACAATTCAGCGTGATGCTTAAGGTGGTACACTTACTTGGGACAAGAAGAAAGTTAGTAAAGCAAGTGTTACGAAATTCGTTCCACCAGCGAAATCAGTGACCTTGTCAAATTTGAATGTGTAGGCCACAAGAAAGAACGCTAGTTGGTAGCCGACTGTGACTAGCAATGTTATGGAGAGGTAGAATTGATCTAGCACATATATGCTCATGGCTTCTTTGAATAGTATTTAGGAGTTGGTTATAGGCAGTGAATCGAAACACCAACGCTTATTTATAATAGATCAGCCTCCAACACGAACTTCCAGTTGCTACCGCGATCGCGAGTTTCTAAATAAATCATAGATAGCCCTCCCCGTTGAGATTTCCTTTATTGGAACCACTGTTCTGTCGTAGCCCTTGAGATCGAATCGACCTCGATCGCCCATCAACATACAATAAAATACAACCGATATATTTGCCATAAGAGCAAAATCGATGGATCACCAGCACAACTTGACTAGATGCGAGGTCATCTTCAATTTGGTCACCGATACGGTAATTACGAATTGTATCCAGATTACAAGTAGTCAGGGGTAACTCAGCAGTAATGCCTCAGGATTTAGAATGGATTCCTTTTGCCTTAGTCATGATATGTGTAAATAGATTGGGCCAATTCTGTAAAATCAAGCAGCGTCAGTCAACTATTGACTACTACCGCAAGAGCGCTGCCATATGCTGTTGATGACTGAGCAGTGCTAAATATTCTAGGTGGTGCGTACGCTGACGTATTTTAATCGAGCAAGAGAGACCAAGTAAAATGATCGTTTCGAGTTGCTCTTGAAGACATAGACACAATCTGTATTAGTCTAACGTAACACCTCATCAGGATTGGATAGCGCTAATTCAGGGGGGATAATCAACAGCATTTGGGAGATTACATTTGCGATCTGAATGCGATTGTTGTTTGGAGTACCTTTGCTGATTACATCCAACTCGCCCTATGCCCAAACCCATTTGTCTCGTACTATTGTTATTGCGGGAGAGCAAATAAGTGATTAAATGATTGACTTGTTGCAGAGTAGCTCGAAATTAATGCATTCATGTTTGTGTTGGACAACAGCGCAAGTCGAACATATAAAAAAGGTACCTTCATAAAGAACTAACAATCCGAAGACAGTGTAGAAATAAGTGTGAATAAGTGTTTTAAAGGGTGGGGTTGTATCTGAAGAAGGGATTTCTTCACTCATAATTTTTGCGGAAGAGCGGCTTGCTAATTATGGGCTTAATGGGCGTGAGACGGAGGAAATGGGCGAGCCAGGCTCAGAGGTAGTAGCGGATCTAAGCTCCTTCCTACAAATTGGATACCCATTAGTATGCGTGCATGCTTTTGAATGAAATCATATCACCGCACTCTAGCAATTCAGGGCTCATACGACTAAGCTTTTCGGTTCTATAGTTCTCGTAAAGTACATTGTGCGTAAGTTCGCGCAGGTCAGTCATGTGAGAACTGAAAGGTGGTTAGTACACGTTTTCTTCAATAACTATATAGTCGAGTATATACTTTAGCAGCATGAAGCGCAAACGATCAAAGTCACAATGATCCGGGTTGTCAACTGAAGGAGATTGTTGGTTAATATTCTCTTCTAAAAGTACATGTAACAACACCAACCGTCGATGTAGCCCCAGGGATATCTTCTTCCTCGGATTTTTACACCATCCACAACAAACTCCTCTTCGTTGCCTATCACGGCGAAGGGAAGCAGAGCCTACTCAAGCGTTAATACCTGTTGAGGACAGGGCAATCGAATGAATGCTTACACGGAGCTCATTGTTTTCCTCGATCATCTCTTCCTCATCATCAGGATCGTTGGGAAAGTCATAAATGGGAATCCTATAATATTCAATGTCTTCCATGACCTGAGTTTGTTTAGAAACACCTTGTGGCATTGGGGCCGATGATTACTTGTCTACTTACCCTTTTTTTGAAGCTTGCTAGCTCTGTTGGGGTTAGAGTATCCGCTTTACCAATTACAGGTATAATGTTGACTCGTGGACCCAAACGTTTCATCAGCTCGATATCCATCTCACGGAGCCTTGAAATGAAGTATAGAGACTGTGTAAGTACCCTGGAAGTGAACGTCAAGATTGAAGAAAATCCTACTTACGAATGACCGGTGGGTGTTATGAAGTAGATGAGGGCATGAACACGGTTGTCTTGGAATTTGGGGTTACGACGAATTCGTGATTCTTCACTGAGAATGATATCATATTGTTGTTCTACGTAGTTCAAAATTTCATTGAAGCTATAGATATTGACATGGAACGAAATAAGTTAGTCCTGGCTTACCCACATCTTGACAAGTTTATCACATACCTAGCCACATTATCAATATTGTCACCAAAGCCAGGAGTATCAACTACGGTGAGTGCAATTCTCATTCCATCTTCCTCGAGTTCTATGTAGTAAAACACTATATCAGATGCGGATACTTCACTTAATTTCAAGGCAGTGGAATCATTACCAGCATGGATCGGTCGAATTTGAACGGGGGTAGGTTGATGAGCAGTGTCAGGGTTAAAATCTTCTCTATTCGGGAGGATCTTTTTCTCGCATAGTGTGTTTACAAAGGTAGTTCTACCTAGACCGGAGGCACCTATTCTCAAGATACCATATTAGATGCCAATATAGAGAAAGAAATCTTAGAGTTAGAATAGAATAAACACCCACCAACAACCATGATGGTAAATTGTGTGCCTTTCTTGGCATTCTTCCAGCGTCCACCATATCTCTATTACACAAGGTCAGTATATAGAATGGGTATTTGTTGGACAGCTCTGAGAACAGAAGTACCTGTGACATTGCGTTGTTGTTTGCACCAAAAGTTGAGAAGAGGTATGTGTCCAGTAGAAACGTTGACTTGAAACGACGCTTTGACTGGCGGCTACTCAAGATAGGTACCCAGATGAAAGTGGGGAGCACTATTCCGGATTGGTGGGGCAGGTGTGTACTTCACTGAGGTAACGAGTGAAGATAACTCAGGGAAGTGATTAAACATTGATGAATTATTGTGCATAATAATTTAGATCCAATTGATTTCGCTAATGTTCCATGTATCAGTGTGAAAGGGAAGAGGTGGCAGGACCATTCGTGAAACCTACCTGAGGTGCCCACTGGTTGAGTTTAAATTGCAATTTTCCTTTTTAATTACAACTATATATCAAACTAGTAGCACCAAGTAGCCTCGGTGATGTATGGAGTCGAATACCCTCATTTCACACAATTCATGCCAAATATTTCTTTATCCAAGGCACTGTTCCTAATACCCACAACTCGAAGACTAAATAATGGGAACTGACACTTTAGTTCGACTATTGGATTATGGCTATACAAGGCGGTGGAGAAGGGAGATATCCCACTATGTTGTTAGCTATATTGTCCTCCTATGAGCGCCTCCAAAACCAGATCCAGAGCAATACCATTCCAGATATCATATTCTGCACCTATATTCAATAAAAAAACAGCGATCCACTCGACTGTGGACCCCTAGGTTTGCATTACTGCCTTTTTGGCATGTAATTCAACCAAACTAATATGAAGTTGCACATCAAGGTTGTAATTATAGATTGAATAACTGGTGTTTTAGTTCCACAAGCCTCTCAATGAATTATCCATCAGAAAATCATAATGTGACTTCGAAGGGGGAATCGTTATGTTTTTGACAGCTTAAAAGATTGGTAAACATGGGAAGGATTTAATCAGTCAAGTCTAAATACTCACGAATTAATGCAAAAATCAGTTCGAACGCGCACGTGATATGGCCCAATCTTTGATGGTCATGGTCTACTAAATATGGCCAGATCCTGGGTGTAACCTATCAGTATTTGGCAAAAAAAATTAATGTGACTCCTGGGCTTGTACTTATTGTTGGATAGAACAATTTGACTCTTTGAGACCGAGAAGCAATGAGTTTGTACTGTCGCTCGATTTTGCGCACCACTTTCCGTACACCCTATGGTAAACGCTGTTTGGCAACCATAGCAGGTTCTACTCCATTACCGAACAGTCTTAAGTACGATGTTGTTGTCATTGGCGGAGGCCATGCGGGTTCCGAGGCTTGTGCCGCAGCCGCCAGAACCGGTGCTAAAACTCTCTTGTTAACACACAAATTCGAAACCATCGGTGAAATGAGCTGCAATCCTTCTTTCGGAGGAATTGGTAAAGGGATTTTGATAAAAGAAATCGACGCGCTAGACGGTGTGTGTGGCCGTATTTCAGGTACATTTCCTTTTCGCTTGGAGATTCCATACACTCTTACTAAGAAATAACAGATAAGGCTGGCATAAACTTCCGCATTCTCAACCGTTCTAGAGGCCCTGCAGTCCACGTTAGTATAGTTCTTTCTTGTGAGTGATATTTCTTTGTTACTCATTGAGCACTATCAGGGTCCAAGAGCTCAAATCGATCGCAAACTTTACAAGAAGCACATGCAAGAGTGCCTTTCTAACTATCCAAACCTTTCCATCAAGCTTGGTGGAGTCTCAGATATTATAGTTGGTGAGCCAGAAATAAAGGACGACAGAAAATCAGTCTATGGCCAGATCAAAGGCATTAAACTAGGTACGATTTTGAGGAATGCATACTTTTCCGTTCTTGTTCACTTATTTGTATTGCGACAGAATCCGGGGAGGTTATCCAAGCTAAAAAAGTGGTCATCACTACGGGAACCTTCTTGCAAGGGGAGATACATATTGGTAAGACTCGATGCTGAGCATCCATTTGGAGAATTCTCACCTCATCGGTGAATTGTTGTAGGCATGACATGTTATCCTGCCGGAAGAATCGGCGAGAAAGCTGCTGTTGCTCTCTCGAAATCTTTAGAAAATGCTGGATTTAAGCTTGGAAGACTCAAAACTGGCACACCACCCCGTCTTGATGGGCGTACGATCGATTACAAGAATCTGATTCCACAATATGGAGATGTCCCGGCTAGTCCTTTCTCCTACCTTCATGACAGCGTTCCCCTGGAGGTATATATTTGCCCACGCACCATGACTTAAGACACTTACTTAGGGGTATTATCCTATATATTCAGGGTGAGCAAATCCCATGCTTCCAAACGGGCACAACCGCGGATTCGCACAAGATCATCATGGAGAACCTGGATAAAAGTATTCATATTCGAGAAACAGTAAAAGGACCCAGGTAGATTACTTAGTGTACATCCTGCTAGATGGTTAACCTAACATTGCCTCGATTCCCCAGATATTGTCCGTCGATTGAATCGAAGGTTATCCGGTTTGCAAACAAAGCCTCTCATATGGTGTGGCTCGAACCTGAAGGTTTTTAAATTCAAAAATTTTGGGTGTCTTGTTAGCATTGATTAACATCATCTCGCACTACAAAGGACTGGACACAGATGTTGTTTATCCCAACGGCATCTCGGTTACTCTCCCAGAAGAATATCAGCTGAAACTTCTTCGTACAATTCCGGGTCTCGAGAACGTGACGATGCTTCGTCCAGGTAAGGGTCTATATCTCTGTGTATCCATTGGCATTGACTCACATATTTCAGGCTATGGTGTCGAATATGATCACATTGATCCTCGTGAGCTATACCCTACATTGGAAACCCATAGAATTCAGGGCCTCTACATGGCCGGCCAAATCAACGGTACAACAGGCTACGAAGAAGCAGCAGCACAGGTCACATTCAATTCAGTGTAGTTGTATTGAGCCGGTGATTTAATGATTGTATACAGGGTATTATGGCCGGTGTAAATGCCGCACTCTCAGCTCAGAACAAAGCACCACTGATCCTCGACAGAGCTGACGGTTACATCGGGGTGTTAATTGATGACCTAATCACGAAGGGAGTCAGTGAGCCCTATCGCATTTTTACTGCAAGGTCTGAGTACCGTTTGTCGCTACGTGCTGATAATGCAGACATCAGATTAACTCGTAAGGGATATGAGGCTGGTTGCGTTGGGGAGTATCGCTACTCGCGCTATCTACAAATGGAGGAGCAGCTCAACAAAGGATTGGAGGCAATGGCCAAATGTGAACTTACTCCCAATCGATGGGGTGAGTATGGATTTACTGTTAACCAGGACGGAGAGCGCCGAAGCGCTTTGAGAATGCTAAGATATACGGGGGTACAGATCGCCGACTTTGAGCCTCTCGTTCCAAGCCTAAAAGATCTGCCAACAACGGTCAAGAATAAGATCGCCATTGAAGGTATGGCCGTCTCAAAAACTCCAGGAGTGCCACTTATTCACTTTCATTTAGGTCTGTACAGTGGCTACCTTGAAAAGCAGAGTGTCGAAGTGAAGGCTTTTCGTCGTGATGAATCGATTCAAATCCCTGGAGATATCGAGTACGATAGCCCCAGCCTCCAGTGCCTTTCAGCTGAGACCAGAGAGAAACTCAAGCTAATTAAACCCACCACCTTAGGGGCCGCAAAGCGCATTGATGGTATGACGCCATCAAGCGTTATCGCGCTACTAAAGCACATACAAAAGCGTCAAAGAGCACTTAACTGGGCTCAGCGACAAAACGCATCGACTCAAAACATCTCACCGCAATAGAACCGTACGGATAACATATATACTCGCGCATACAATTGTCATCAGAAATAAATACACTTCCAAATTTAGAGATTGTGGATGCCTTGGCGACATCTAATTTAATTTAACTAATCAATCTTCACACAAATTTTCGAAATCAATGTCCACGGATAATGCTCGTCAGTAACGGAGAAAGCCTTACATACTATCATAGAGATCTATGATTTAAATAATGTCCTTGGTAGGTATGTAGGTTTGAAAAGTTTTAGATATCCAGTTTCTTGGGCTGTTCCCAAGAGAACTCATCACGGCCGAAGTGTCCATAGCACGCGGTCTTGGCGTAAATTGGCTTGAAAAGATTGAGCTCCTTCACGATCACGCCAGGGCGAAGGTCCCAGTTCTTCTTGATAATGCCCAAGAGCTCAGCATTGGTTTTGGTGCTAGTACCGTAAGTATCAACGAAGATAGACAATGGTTCAGACACGCCGATGGCATACGAAAGCTGGACCAAACAGCGCTTCGCCAAGCCAGCAGCAACCAAGGATTTAGCTATCCAACGGGATGTATAGGCTGCTGAGCGGTCCACCTTGGACCAGTCCTTTCCGGAAAAAGCGCCACCACCATGAGCACCCCATCCGCCATAGGTGTCCACTATGATCTTACGACCGGTGAGACCGGCATCACCTTGAGGACCACCAATGATAAATTTACCGGAAGGATTCAAGTGGTAGACAGTCCTGTCGTCAAGAAGATTGGCAGGGATTACCGCGTCAATTACCTTCTCCTTCAATTCGCGTCTGATCGTCTCGTTATCAACGTCCGGCGCATGCTGTGTCGAAATGACAACTGTGTCTACTCGGAGAGGAACCATGGCACCATTGTTGTTCTTGTATTCCACAGTAACCTGAGTCTTGGAATCAGGACGCAGCCAACCAAGAGTACCGTCGCGACGAAGTTGGCTCATTTTATAGTTCAGCTTGTGGGAGAGTGTAACAGTGAGAGGCATTAATTCGGGCGTCTCATCGGTAGCATAACCAAACATAATCCCTTGATCGCCAGCGCCAGTGTCCTCGATAGCTTGGCTGACCTGAACCAAACCCTGGGCGATGTCAGGAGACTGTTGCTCAATTGCAACCAACACATTACAAGTCTTGTAATCAAAGCCTTTCTCAGAGTCGTCATATCCAATCTTACGGATCGTTTCACGAATCACCTTCTGATAGTCAATCTGGGCTTTCGTGGTAATTTCTCCGAATACCATGATCATGCCAGTCTTGGCGGCAGTCTCACAGGCCACTTTTGATAGAGGGTCCTGGGCAAGACAAGCATCAAGGATCGCATCAGACACTTGATCGCAAATCTTGTCTGTGATTTGTGGCAAATCAGAAAGAATGTAGTTGGAATGATGAAGCATTACTACGTACCAGGGTGGCCCTCGCCGACAGACTCCGAGGTGAAGAGGAAAGTATCAGCAATAGTCATCGTAAGAACTCGATATGCAAACGAGGAAGCTCAGTGTTGAAGGAGATGGGACAAAATGCTCTTATAAATATGGAGCGGGCGAAACTTGTGGTTAAATCATCATGCCGAGGCGGAAAAGGGGCATGATCACTTAATACGGAAATTTATTAGTAATATTTTATTGTGAGCAAAGTGGTAAAGGAGTCTGGTAGTAGCTGGACTGCAAATACATCAATATAACGTGAGCATCCAATGGAAATTCACCACAAAGCAGTTTCAGCCCCGTCAATCCCTATTTATGCTTTACATCATCAGCACTGTACCTCTGATATTACCCTACTTTCCATGGAAGTATGCTCCAGTATAACACCATGCAAGGGACTCGTTCGTGCTCGAATACATTCGTGAATGCTGGCTCCGATGCCCATGAAGCGCTCTTTGTGTACGCTTGCTATCAAATTTCGATTAATACTAGCATGAAGAGTCCGTAGTGTTCAGGTATAACCATAGCACCGAGCCCTATTGCAACCTGTTTTGGAAAAGAGCGAGAGGAGTGTTTGTGTCTCCACTACCTGGCTTACTTCACAAATATGGCTGGTTGGTTTTAGCAGCATATGTTCCAGGGTGAGTGTTAAGCAGCCTGTATGCTCCTCGATTTGAAATCCCTCAGACAAATTGCCCTCCAACCATCACTGTTTAATCATGAATTATGCTTAATGTCTTATCTACAGGACATTCATGCATCTTGGCAATCTAGTATGAGTATTGCGCCATTGGATCTGTGAGTATAGCAACTCTCCTACGTGTAGAGTCTTCGACTGCCCCTCTTGTTAGTTTTACTCCATGCAAGGCGTATTCCACAGTGGATCCGGTAGCTATGCACACCAAGTAATGATGCTTGGCCCTTCAGCGATCTGCTATGCATGACTCAGAGGAAATAAGCCCATCCGTATGATCCACTCGTCATAGGGATTCCTTTCAATCATCAGCAGAATGGGAAAGAGCCGTGTGCACAACAGATCCTTTTTCTTATCCACAGCACTGACCATCAGATTGTTATAAACTAAGCCTACACACTTGATGACTAATATAATGACAAATAGGTCACAACACTGAAGGTATACGTATTACAATAAGAAGATGGCTGAAGACTATCTCGAATAGCGCTGGGGTTTCAAATCAGATATCACCAGGAGTTGGGTCTAGAAGCTGTATGCATTCTAGAGCCTAATAAACAATAACCATTTATGATGATGAGAGTCATTTCTACCACCCATAGCGTGGGTGACAATGAGGTGGGGTAGTTAAGAATCTAAAAATAGGCAGCCGCTCGAACATTGACAACCCTGATAGTCCGTTCACATTTACAATCAAGAAACGGCACTAAACGGTGTTCAAGTAGCACTTCCGACAATATGGTATGTGAGGCGTCTTCACTGTTTCACTTCGGGGATTTATTACCGTGCCACTGTAAAAGTCCGGATTCTAGTTCTTTGGGAGCCTGATAAATGAAATATTCGACGTTGGATAATCTCTTACATCACTGAATTAGAACATAGCACATGTGAAGTGTGATGAGGGAATACGAATGACGCATTCATCGCGGACTAGATCTCCGTTGTGGAAGGTTGATATCGATCTCGAGAACCTAGATTTCTTGGATTTCGATTTCCTACTAGCTAGGTAGTGCATTCTGTACGCTGGATTTGATATATGAACAGTCGTTGCACAGAGATGGTCTAAAACTGCACTTTGCCCAATGAGGGGACCCAATCGATGGGGCTGCATCGGAGGGCTACATGTAAAAGAAACATGGCTTCAAGGACCTACACCCGAAACCCAGGCAACTCAGAGCTTGCCAAACCAACGATGTAGGACTTGACATATACTGTCGGAAGAGATCCCATTTTTGTACTATGGATGTTGTCCTGACTCTTAGCAATTGAAGTTCTTCTGTGCTGCAACACTCTAGACACCTGAACATCTCTTATAATGGAAGATGTATCGGATAAATGGCTACTCACCAACGCAAGGGGTATCCTCCGTAACCGATCAGTTATTGATATGGTTGTCGATCACTAGTTGTCCATTTCTTAATACCTCTGCAACGCTGGAAGAACGGGCCTGTAATCATGTGTTTTCTGTATCCATGCATTTTGAGGCTAGATACTGGAATCTACTTTTATCAGTAAGACATATCTACTCATTAAGTGGTACTCGCCTCAAGAGCCCAGCAAACCTGGATAAAATGATCCAAGTGTAACAGCGGTATGTATATTATAGATAAGCCCTGCTACTTTGCATATTGGTTGCCTACCAGTTTGGAGTGATCCAGGATTTGATACTGCACTCTCCTGCTGCATCATGAGTACATGAACTGGCATTCGAAAAAGGTTGCAATAATCTAACGTTCAGCATGAATACAATATGCAAGGTAGCTCTGGAAAAGGAAGGGAGACCCTAACAATTCGAGAGGCCGTTACTCTGCATGTGAACGTTGCACCCTTGGTGGAAAATGAAGACCATGAAAATTTTTAATCGAGTTGTATCCATTATAACTAGCTCAAACAGACGACAATATCCATTAAATATATCATATCTGTTCCGATGCAATAGGCACAAACCTGTGTTAGATATTCAAGGAATGGTATCTATCACACATGCACAAAGATTGTGTTTCATCGCATTTGGCTTTGTGGTAAAGCCTAGAATTGGCATACACTTTGTCATCGAATAGTTGTACATGACTGCCAAAACCTCAATATGTCGTGGGCCAATCATTCAGCAGATGAAAGTTCAACAGTGCCTAACCATACCCACGTTGCACTGGGGCGATGGTATTCACTGTTGATAACTTTCTAGCGGGAGCTGTAGGCCAGTTCCGAGCTTGTTACATTCCGGTTGATGAGTATCACGAAATAAATTTATTTGACCAAATATAGATGAAGCAAGGGTACTCAAAAGTTGTGTCCACAGGAAGTCTTGTCTGAAGTGGATGCTGTCCTGTGGATGATATCCTGGATCCTGCTTTATCCAGTCCATGCGCAGCACACAAGACCATGGTTTTCAATGCTTGAGGATTGGATTTAAAGAGTGCCTTGTGGAGGTTACATCACTGACGAGAAGCGAATTAGAGGTTTGTCGTGTGCTCTGATGCCCATCAGCAACCAGGATGCTTCCAGACCAGGTTTTCATCAGACATACAGTGGTCAGCATACTCGTCGTTGACAAACATCTGGTCGAAAGTAACAAATGAAGATTCAGACCTAATGAGGCTTGATGACTTCATTTCCACTGGGAGTATTTGTTTTGGTAGCACCTAACAGTCTAATCCAATGATATCTTCCCTTCCGAGAAAAGCCTTCATCCATACGGTAATGAGACCTGCACTCTTCATGAAGAATCCTTGAGGGGATCATGCATGAGAAATCACTGATTTATCAAGGAATTGTGTTCTCCCAAAGATCACTAGTATTTAATTTAAAGTTGCATGCATTTTCGAGCTCAATACAATTTTCAATTATGCTGATCTCCGGGATTCCCAAAGAGTGTGGATCCGTATCACATACAGCTCCCCAGCCAATCGCTCCCCATCAAACCACAGTGAAATTCAGCAAGCAGGTAAGGTGTTTGCCACCAAGATGCTGTACTATACAACATCTCAAGGCCTAACATTACATCCACCAAGCCACTACGTAAACTTATGCTTGGGCTAACTGGGCCATGGGTTTCCTAGAATATTAAATAGAGCCATGGGCTCACTCGAACACACTTGGTACTCAATACCTGCACATGGTTTTTCGAAAATGCATGCTCCAAGTCATACTGATCTCGATTTAGCAAATAGTGGTTGGAGTCTTCCTAAGACGGATAGTGAATGGAAAATTGAGTTGTGCCAGTAAGAAATAAATAAATGTATGTTTGAATTAGCTGGACATCCGTCTGATATATTTGGTAAATGAATTAAGAAAACCTGTTAGGGCGCTATTTTGAGATCGCTTGATTTGATCCAGAAGGATTTGATCCGAGGGGTAAATTACCCGTCACACAAACCGCAGGTTGTACAAATGGGGGCCTTCTCACAAAACCATAGCCATTAGTGTGAGCGGTAAGGTTACTATATATGGGAATCAGACATGAGAGTATACAAGGTCATCCAAACAAACGAATATTACCTCTGCTAGTGAAACGCAGCATCTGACCAGTGCAAGATGGCATGGTTCCTTGGTTGAAAACCTTCTATTTCCTTATTGGCCTGTGAGAGCTTTGATTTGCCCGGATTTAACGTGCTCAGTGTTTGACACCATTCCAAGATCCTGACGGCTTCATCATTCTCTATAAAAACCACATCGGGTGTTCACCTACTCCATCAAATCGAAGTGCCAGCCCTCTAATCTTTTTATTCGTGCACCTTTCTATCCATCGCTTTTGTTATTACAGTGTACATTAGCTCATTTTTGCCTGACTTTAGTTTCCCGACCTTAATTTTAACCTCTCCTTATAGAGCATTCCGATACTTTCTTCAAATAAATACGACACGAAATGTCCTCCGACCTAATTGACTTCAAAGGAGAACCTCCTTCTAAGAAACACTGTTCGTCACATGTTTCAGACATAGAGCGGAGTGCTTGCACAGATGATAATGAGTTCGCGCAGTATATTGATACGTCTAGTTTTGACACCATTGGTGAATCTACCGAGGTTTCTTCACAGTCCAGTGTGAATAAAGTAGATCCCACGGACAAAGGATCAATCTCTGCAAGCAATAAAACCCCACAAGGACCGGATGAAGGTGCTCTGGAGCCCCCCAAGAACGAAAAGGCATCATCCCCTTCAGCAGAACATTCCGACGTAGACTCTCAGGAGCAAGAACATGATCACAGCGACCTTGCCGATGGTAAGAAGGATACCACACCATCCAAGAAACGTACGCGAGCTACCGCAGAACAGCTGGCAATACTGGAAGAAACCTTTTTGACCAACACATCTCCCAATAGCAAGGTGCGTGAAGCACTGGCTGAGCGAGTGAAGATGTCAGAACGTTCAATTCAAATCTGGTTCCAGAACAGAAGAGCCAAGGTAAAGCTGATGCAGAAGCGCTCACATATGCTTCAAGAGGAGGCTCTAAAGCAGCAATATCTCAATTCTTGCATGGCGGGGTACAACTCCAACCTATTTCCCTTCCGTATGGGAATGGCCCCATATGCGAATGCCCGGGTACCTCTCCCTCGATCGAACTCTGATTTCATGACTCCGGTCACACCAGGCGCACCAGTTCCTCACCCTGGCCAGCATGGCGGTATTAACATGCCCGGGTTCTATGCACCTCCATATCATGGCCAACTCCCTATGGGTTATCCCAACCCAGCGTTCATCAACGCACAAGGTGCTTACGGTATTTCAGTGCGCGAGAACCACAATAGACCAACAATGATGGTACGCAGTATGTCAGCCCCCTCCACCCCTAATGCTGCCTCAAATGATGGGTGTTATACCTTCTCATGCGACACGCTTAGTGTTGGTTCCTGGAGGCGTATGTCCATAACCTCCACGGATCTCGTTTGCTTCTTCAATACAGTGGAGAAGAAGATGACCTGGCAAATCATGGACAATAATGCACGCTTCAAACTAGAATTCCCGTTTTCATCGGTGGTGGGCTTGGAGTACAAAACCCTTGATGCTGTCTTCAGTCACCTCGCCATCGATATTAATCAGACTCCGTCATTCTTCATGGAAGTTAAATCTGGTAACCTCAATGTGTGGACTCCCTGCCGTGACTTCACCGAAGGAAAACAAGCGTCCCGCTTTTTCCGGCACATTATCAAAGGGAACTCTCAGCCTTTGAAGAGTCAGCTTGTCATGTTAATGCAAGCAGATCCCAACTTGCAAAGGGTAGCCCAGATCGACGCACCCACTGTCCCTGGCTCTGGCCTAGCCTCGCAACTGATCCCCGAACGAAGACAGTCCTTCCCAGTTATAGGCAACTCTGATGTTGAGAACGGATGTGTGGATATGATATCTCGTCGCGCGATGACCGACCCTATGCTGAACATACCCGGCCATGGGGAAAAGCCGAGAGCAGTTTCAATGGTTTCTGAGATCGGACAATTTACCAACCCGGAAATGACCCCAGAATTGCAAGAACAGATTATTGCCACCTTGAGCCAAAGCACGGTTTCCATTGGATCGAATCTGGCCACGACTACGCCGCCATTGGCCGAGCATGACCTCAATCAATCATCTGAATCCAACTCCCCTACAGAAAATGGTACTCCAACACCTAATGAACTGGTGTTGACCTCTCCACTTAGCCTGTACCAAAACCCACTAGAGCAGAACCAGTTTGTCAACCCTGCAAGCACCAGTCAACTTTCGGAGATTTCTATTGATCCATTGTTCGGAAATCTGGCTCAAGTACCACCGAATGAAGAGCTCCTATCCAGCTACGAGAACGAGATGTATGATCAAATGCTGGTAGGTGGCTACCAACCTGAAGTCCTGAATCAAGAATACATTCCATCAAATGGCCAGTTTTGAACGTGAAGATGACTCATGAAGTAGATGCTGGGAAATGATTCCCTGATTGTTTTTTTCGATGTAAAGTTTTGTTACCCTTCACTGAATTTCCTTGATCCCGTTTGATTTGGATATACTTCTATTTAAAATGTACTACTTCTGATACACCTCGTAGCCCAGCAAGAGCAGTGCACACTTCATTGTATATTACTGAGAATAAATTCCCATCGGCCCATCCGGCGCGAAGTTGTGTTTTCTAGGCCTCATAGAAGCAGCAGAGTGAATGGGCACCCGAGCTCCTTCATGCTCTCGCCTTGGCTAACAGCCGGTTTCACCGAAGTAATTCATCGGTGCGAATTTTATTCGATTGGACTTTGGCCAGAATGGTGGTGGATTAACAAAAGCATATCCCCTGTTTATGCCAGTTGTACACAAGTGAAACCATATTATTTAAATCATTCTTGGATGCCACGTACTTTAAATAATTCCCTTCTATTCATAACCCAGCCAATGGGCTGCTGGTTCCACCACGACGAGATGTGTAGATGCAGTCAATCATGAACAATTCTCAATTGTGTACTTCTGCCCGGAGCACAGTTTGCTTTGATTACACAAGTCTTTTGAGAGAACTGGGATATATTTTTTGCCATATGCTGTGTGTCGTGATCATTGCCAAGGCAATCGCGTATTTTGCACTCGGCATGGACATGATCTGACTTCATCCAGTGCTTAATGTGATTTCGACATTAGCGAGTTTCCTGGATTCTCAGTGGTGAGGTAGTGGTAGTAGTAGCATTAGTAGACTCGACTGTCCCTCTTTAGTGTAACTTGCTACATCATAAATCCAGGTGACTTGAGGTGTGCCGGTAGACGAGGTTCCTACCATGAGACTCGATATTGGGGACGCCCCTTAGTCACTTTCGAAGCATCAACCATGGGCAAACCCAGAAGCAGACACTCCAGTGTACTCCCCAAATTGCCTATTGCTTTCTGGGCATGATGTCCAACCGTCCCCTGTCAGCTGGTATTATAACATTTCATCATGAATTGGAATATTCGTTGCGATGGCTCCTGTCTTGGGTAGCGGTGGTAAAATAATGAATACCATACCATATGCGGTCATCGATTGATGAGGCCTTGAAATGGATTGAACATTCAAATCCAGATATGGTATTGAAGTAACAGACCGCGCACCACCTTCGATTCAATCAGGATCAAATCCCAAAAGCAGAAGGATCCCCCGGATCAAGAGGGATCAAGATTTGGAGATATATCAACGTTTCTGGGATCTCTTTCCTTTCACTTAATTTGATGGTAATATGTACGAAGTGCCACAGGAAGACTATAATAGGATTGGTGGGGAAATCAACTCTAAAAATTCCTGAATAACACCGACTCGGAAGCTACCTCACCAAGTGGGCTATGGCAGCTGCGAAAAAAACGTCCCTATAAAGAAATATCCTGGGAATCGTCAGGAAGATATATCCCCAAGATCTCTCGAGCATGTCAATTATGGACATAGCCTTTCTGAATCAACATGAGTTCCAATAAGAAGCAATGTGTACCTGTTTGCCAGCTTATTTAGCTGCTACATGTTCTCTTTTGTGTCCAGCATACGTCATCCGTTGGATGTCTTGTACATTTCAGTGATCCCATATACATAGTAGTAATAATAGCCATCTGGCTTCAATAACCAACAACAGCGTCAAGGTTGCATAATGCAAGTGGAACGAACTTTTTCCTTCTGCGTCAGGTTGAACGATAAGCCATATGCTGGATGCTCTTACGACAGCAACAGTAGCATCCCAGCCAGTGCCATATACTGAGGGAACAATGAAATTCCAAATTCCTGTAAAAGAATGGCTAAATACAAGATTTGAACAACCATCGTAATCGTGGAGATAACCGGCCTTCACTACACAATCAAAATGGTGTTTACCTTTCGCACATCACTTGGATGTTCAAAAAACGGGACTTCTGATATTTTGTTCACACAGCACTGCTGGCCATGTCCAGGTTTAATTCAATACTAGCCATATCATGGCGAAAACAAGGTGCATAGAGCAGAGACAATTGTTTATTGATAGAGAAAAGATTAAGTATTTACAGGAAGACCATGGAGTAAAAGTACATAGTAACGATAGCCTGTATAGATGGAAGCTCGAGAGAGCCAATACGAATGTGCTTCTAACAAAATGATAATAAATAGCAATACCCACCTTGATGCCCAGCTTTAAAAGTCGGCATCGAGTGTGAAAGCTGAGTCCTCCCCCTTCGAGGAATTCATGACGCCTGACTTCTGGTAATCAGATACACGCTTCTCGAAGAAATTGGTCTTGCCCTGGAGTGAGATGAGATCCATGAAATCGAATGGATTCTCGACCTCATATACCTTGGGGCAACCCAGAGCTACCAGCAGTCTATCGGCCACGAATTCGATGTACTGACCCATGAGTTTTGCATTCATACCAATCAATGCAACTGGTAGCGCATCAGTCAAGAATTCCTGCTCAATCACCACTGCTTCAGTGATGATGGCTGTGACCTTCTCAACACTGGGTTTCTTACGGAGAAGACTGAACAGCAAGCAGGCGAAATCGGTATGAAGACCCTCATCACGCGAAATTAATTCATTCGAGAATGTGAGACCTGGCATAAGCCCACGTTTCTTCAGCCAGAAGATTGAAGCGAAGGAGCCAGAGAAGAAGATCCCTTCAACAGCAGCGAAAGCTACCAAGCGCATTGCGAATGTAGAGTCACGATCGGAGATCCATTTCATCGCCCAGTCAGCCTTCTTTGTAATGCATGGGATGGTTTCGATAGCATTGAACAATTTGTCGCGTTCTTGAGGGTCTTTGATATAGGTATCAATGAGCAAGGAGTACATTTCTGAGTGGATGTTCTCGATCATAATTTGGAAGCCATAGAAAAAGCGGGCCTCGGGGATCTGGACCTCATCACTGAATCTTTCCACTAAATTTTCATTCACAATTCCATCAGAAGCAGCAAAGAAAGCAAGAACGTGAGAGATGAAATGACGTTCGCCATCGTTGAGCTTCTCCCAGTCCGTCATATCCTTGGAGAGGTCCACCTCCTCCGCTGTCCAGATTGAAGCCTCGGCTTTTTTGTACATCTGCCAAACATCGTGATAGCGAATAGGGAATAGAACAAACCGCCTTGGATTGGGTTTGAGTAAAGGCTCTTCTTCCTCCTCTACTAAAGGAGTGTTGGGTTTGGCACTTTTCTGAGGGGTATCCACCTCACCTAGCTCAGTACTCACAACCGGAGTTTCCTCAGTACTAACCTTTTCGACTTTTGCGGTTTCATTGGAGGCAGTAGACATTTTAGCAATGAATGAGTAATATTGTACGCTAAGTTAAAACCCTTCAAACTGGGATACGGAAGCTTTTTATCTGTCAACGATATTTTCTTACATTCAATCCACTGCCCATGATTGGGTCGAGTTGATTTTGAGGTCAAAACAACAACAAGTGGGTGAAAATTTCTCTAGTCTGTTGTATTTCCAAGTATCACCATCACATTCTTCCATTTATTCATCGCCTTTCTATGGATCGCGGAATGATATCATCGTGCAATGGTAAAGATTTCGGGGCTATTGTGGGGAAATAAGTATAATTGCGGTAATTACGCGATCTGTGGGGACCAACAGAATTGGCGTAGAGATTGAAAAAAATCTGTATTCGGATTTAAATTCTATCAAGAATGAAGAGCGCCCCACATTGGGGAGATTTATGGTATTTTTACCATACCGACTAGAGTGTATTTAATTCCTTTTATTGGCCGTTCATCTAATCTAGATTTATGTTGACTTGCCAACACTATGATGTAATTCCACGTCGTGCAGCGTTGAAAATGCGATGATCACAAACTTGCTTTAGGATGGATTATCGTTAGGTTTGCGTCTTTGGTGTACTTAAATAGGCTTCATTAGTTCCCAGATGCTATCAGCATCGGTATTTTGCACCAAGTAGCAGCTTGAAACGGTTCGTTTCGAAAATCAAGTCGAGGAAACAATGTAGTTTTGGAACATATTTCTATCAATGAATGCAACATTGTATGCTAGGTCGCCATATAACTTTACTTGCAAGTATAGTATGGCAAGATACATCTGTCGTTGAGCTTTGTTTTGATAAAGAAAATCAATTCTACGTACTATCAAGAGGAGTTCAGTATAGCATAGTAGCTAGTATACACACCTTGATGTGGAGCCTGAGGGTATATCTATATCGAAGGAGTACACACTAGATACTATCCTTCAACGGTGAAGAGAAAACAGGTGCAATTTGGCTAATACTTTATATTATTTTCCAATCAGCTACAAAGTACAGTGGATTAAAGACGGTGGAAAATGTCAGGTAAGAATATGTCAATGGAAGAATTTCATGTAAACAATAAAACCAATGATCAAGACTAGGACGATGACAATGGCTGCTGTTAAAAGCCGGTTCGTCATCATTCTGTTTAAACAACGGTTAACAGTGATACAACTTACAGCAATCTAGCTGACAAACCTACTCACCGACGAGTCATTGTCTTCAAGGTTCTACCAGCCCGGTCAATGGACGAATCAGCTGCAAACAACTGTAGTGGTCGATCCCGTTAAATGTTTGGCCAATGCATAGTATAATCCTATATACTAACTGTATCCCTTGTATGCTGAATTTGTTCTCGCTGCCCTCGCAAATCATTCAAAATGCCTACACCTACCGATTCTGCGAAGCGGGTTAGTATCGTCCTCGGTAGAGTATATTGAAGACATACCAGTCTCAAGAGCCAATCTATGGGAATCCTGCAGCCGACGCGAGGAGTCGGAAAGCCTTTCTGTCCCACTGAGTAATCTTGCTCTCTGGTCCATACTGACAGAATCCAAGTCCAGAGTAGTATGCCCCAAAAGTAGCTCTTCACGCTCACCGGAGGAGGAAGATATTCGTTTCTTTGTGAAAAGTAAATCATTTTATAAAGAAGAAGGCCCAAAGTTGGCGTGGTTGAACTTACAAGATCGCGCTTAAGGTTTCCCAACTCACTTTTATATCCTCTGAGACGAGCTTGAAAGCGAGTTCGTGAAGCCTGAGGAAGGTTAAATACCTCCATTTCCATTTGCTCTACCTAAAGGTTCAATAAGTATGTATTGTCGCAAGAGTACTTTGGTAAAGAAAAAGCACACACGATCTCGTCAGCCTCTTCCAATTCCCGTTCAGTGGCTCTGATGCTAGCCTTTCTTTCCTCTATATCAAATAACGAACAGAGACAAATACAGAAAATGGTGAGAAAAGAATCAGAATACTATCAGCTGCCGCAGTGTCATCACCTCCGACTTGTCCTGGGATAACCGCATTGAGTTTTTTAGAAATAGCAATGCTTAACGTGGTATATTCTTGCTCATATGACTCGAAAAGCTCAGAAACATCAGCCATACTTCAAGGAATTGTCAAGGTAGAGAAAGGTGGTGTGTAATAAGAAGAGGTTTGACTCAGAGTTGTGACTTGCCTACAATGTGGCTGGTTTATGTAACCCCTAGAAAGTTGGACGAATGGTGGTGACCCAAACACCAAATCGATGATCCAGTTTATAACTCATCAAGTTCTAATGCCAAAGCTTCAATTGGCCTCACCTAAATATTCATGTACAAATACGCAGACCATCTAACAATTGACCGGCTAAGATCATTGCTAGCGAAAATAGGGAGTATTAATACAAGTGATCATTGGCTCAGAGAACATATCATTGCCTTCGGCAATTACAATTATTAGCGCGATCCGTCTTGCAAGTAGCTGTCATTCATAAAAAATGGATACGATAGAAAAGAGGCTGATTCAGTTAATATTTATGAACGAGGCCAAGAATACACCATACTTCATCACTTCAATATTCATTTGCTCACACCGAGAATTGTGAAGTAGGGACCTCCATACAGAGCTGGTCTGATTCGTTGTTCGATAGTATGTGGCCATCTTCGGCTTCTGAATTATGAATACGACTTCAGAAAGCGGGAGACATAAGATAATGTAGGAAATGCAAGGACTGAAAATGAAGAACCACGAGAGTGCATCAGAATATATTTATGCCAGGGTTATCTCCTCTCTTTGGTGCGTATTATATTTGCCATGCTGCCGATCAACTGAACATCGGTAACAATACTCTTCACTTTCCAGAGGCACTGGAAACAATGCCCTTTCTTGATTGTGCTCTTGATGAAGTTTGACCAGCCATTTTTCTGAGTAAATAATGGCTGGTGTCATTATAGGCCTGTGGCTGATAAACAGATTTCTAGAAGTATTGGATTTGGATTGGAGGTATTGAAATTGAATAATGAGCCGTGCCTGTTTTGCAAAGAGCCTAATGCCAATGGTGTACAGTTCATTGATAGGATCTTGAAGGTTTTGTCGACCGTATATAATAAAACCCCGTTATCAAATAGCACACATTTAGCGATAAGAAGTCAAGTGAGACAATTCCTATTTCTACGTGTCAAACCAACAAACCAACCACCATCCCAAACAACGGATTAACTATTCTGTTCATATTGTGACCATACCTCATAATCGTTTCGATTGTGTATGGAAAAGAAGGGAAAACTGGGTTGTGGCTTAGAATCCTTCCATTTAGAAAAATAAATGAGCGTGGGACCTTTGATCAAACGGCCAATCGAGTTGATAGGCCGCTGGTGTCGGCAATCATACGCTGTGTGTTCCTTGACAGTATTCCATGAAGGGGAGCTACTGCAGGACCATATTGAAATTATCATCAAAAATATGATACTGTAAAGCCCCTAGTCATCAGGGGCTTGACCTGAACATTTCTTGGTGACTCTGGTAGGTACTTTTGCTATGTCATCGAAGCTTAAAGATTTATGTGCGTATACAAATCATGACTGCTCAATATTTGTAATGTACAATAAGCATTGCACGTGGAAAATGGCATTTTATGGCTGGCATGCTCACCACATTGTAATTGCAATGAGTTCAGTTTTTTCAGTTCACAAGTCATCGGAATATTTTACAGTGGCCGAAATAATGGACCAATATTTAGCTTTGAACTCAGACATCATCATCTCATCAATTGGTTCGTGGTATTGATGGCATTTGATTCATTCTGGTCGCTTATGATTGGCGGACTATAGTGACCCAGATTTGTTGTCCCAGTGTTCCAAACGAAGGCACTCCGAACATGCCGAATTTCCTGAGCAAATTGAAGGCAAATATGTATTGAATATACACGATGGGTGTTGTTTATGTATATTTGAATGGGTAGCTGTACTCAATGAAA
The DNA here is from genome assembly GCA_002104905.1 of Basidiobolus meristosporus CBS 931.73. Classification (NCBI taxonomy): domain Eukaryota; kingdom Fungi; phylum Basidiobolomycota; class Basidiobolomycetes; order Basidiobolales; family Basidiobolaceae; genus Basidiobolus; species Basidiobolus meristosporus. The sequence continues at coordinate 9,120 of MCFE01000021.1, read as the reverse complement.
CCATGGTTCAAGGATCCTACTTCCTGATTACCAAGAGCGTGTATAACTTGTTGAATCTCCTGCATCACTAGAAGGCTCGGTCTCAGTGGAGTTTCTCAATTAGTTCTCCGGTGGGCTACTTCGGCGCCGTCCAGTGTGCTAAGGATTGGCTAGCTGATGTTGACTGCTTTGTCGCTTTCGGCAATGTCGAATTATTACCACGCATCGGGTTTCCTCAATGATGAGATAAAACACCACACTATGCTGTCACCGACTAGTTTCTTTGAGTGTGCAATTTAGGTCATGAACTCCAGATTAATCAAAATTGACTTGATCATGGAGAACACCTACTGAATGCGCAGCTATTTACCAAACTGCCAGCATTGTACTGTGGTGCTGTAACTCCCACTGATCTTCTTATCCTACTCCATACGCTCAGCCTCGACAGCTGTGTGGTGTGGAATGGTTGCACGAGATAACCAAGTTGGAATGAATTGGGACAATTATACCAGAAAATCACCAAGGATGGCTTGATGGAATTCAGGACAAAAAGCACTATGTCCATTGAAACGTAGTGTGAAGATTGATGATTAGATAACATTTGCCAAGACACCATACCATCGAAAGAGTACCATAAACGACCATTCATCATCTAGGAAGCAATGTCATCAATAAGCTATGGGCTGGAGACTTATAGAATTCTCCACTCAACAGTTGACTCAAAAAGTCCTATTTTGGATGATGTCAAGTACATTTGACATTGTATTAAAGGATAGTATATATATTCAGGCGTCAAACAGTTCCTATTAATATGGAAATTGAGGAAGATGATGAAATGTCAGATAGTCCTTACCACAACCACCACGCCAAATGTATCAAGCCATTATTCAGAAAAACATTTGATTGGATGCATTTACGAGGATTGTATCCAATTCTGAAGCACCGCTAGATCTGTATACACTTAGAATACTGACAAGTAATACTGTAGCACCGACATCTGAGCCAGCTAGTACCAACTTAGCGCTCGTAGGATATCATCGGAAGAACAGTGTGAATACTGGAGGCTGCCACGTCCTTGATGGGCCGACTGACAAATCCGACGTATATTTGTAGGTGTTAAATATATCCCAAGTGGTGTTGAAATATCAAGACGTGTCTTAAGTATGTTAAGCTAAGTGGTACTTCAAGTTTCAAGACAATCCTATACTAATATACTGATCCAAATTATGAAATTTGTCCAAAACTTATGGAAATTGATTGATGAACGCTATCGATCAAATAAGGGGACTATTTACAAGTTCTAGGAATGGTGTGGTTCAGATCTGCGAAGAATTGTTTGGTCAAATTCTCGCAATTTCAGAAACCGATGAATATATTAATATCACTGTCGCCTCTTTTCCCCCAAAATTTTCTTCTTTTATTTTCTTCTTTCGTCCTCCCTAAATTTAAACACAAGACCCCACTTCTTTGTTCTCTAATTATTATCTTATTCCCTATCGAGCCACTTGCTTGCCTTTCTAGTTTGCTCTAACACAACTTGCATATCAACCTTTACTTTAAACGCTTTCTCACTTTATTAACTTCGATTCTAATCACTAGTTATCTTTCGACACGCACACTTGAATTAGTAGTCTCATCCGGGCACCATGAGCTCTTTTACAAATCAAACGTTTAATTTCGCGGGTTTCAATCAGCAACAGCAGCAGCAGCAGCAACAACAACAACAGCAACAACCTCAATCTCTGAAGCTATCACACCCCACTTCGTATCACCTTCAACAATCCCAAATGAAAATGCAGACAGATGGCAATTTCGGATCTTCCATGGACCCAAGCTTCCTCCAGATGCAACAGCAATTCGCAGGAACTATGAATATTAAAAAAGAAAGTTCACCTGAATTCTACACATCGGAGGATACTCAGATGCACAATTCCTCTGTAGCTCCGATGGTGTCCCCTATCACCATTGCGCGTCACCATACTCCATCTACTTTTGACACTGGCGATGATCTACATGGATCTTTCAATCCTTCCTCATTTGCTACGTCCCCAGGAAACGGATCGGTATACTCGCCTGGTCCCGATGACTTCCTGTACGACGGCAACGATTTCTCCACTGGTCTTCCACATGGATCTATGCCTGCTTTCTCTTCAATGGATATAAAGAGTCATATTGGAGTTAATCATGTCCGCTTTGGGAATCACGTGGGCTCTCTCAGTAGCCAACTTGGTTCAAGCCCAGCGGATATGCATGGCGGGTTTCATAGTATGTCAGTCCCAACTCACACTGGTGATTGGTTCCATAAAAACATGGACCAGGATTCTCTCACTGGTTCCCCACCAACCTCACTCCAAGGACAAAATGGAAACGTGTCGATGATGGCTACTCTACTTGAAAACGAGGAGCCTGAAAGCGCTGCCAAACAGTATGTTGCCCTGAACTCGAACTTAACCCCCACCTACTTACACTATCGTGTCGTAGAATCCAGCTGTTGTACGAAAAACGCAGACGTAGACGTGAAAGCCACAATGCAGGTATGTAGTCTACCCTTAGTACAGATTCGAGGATGGCTGCTAATCTTTTTCGTTTCAATACAACAGTCGAGCGTCGTCGTAGAGACAATATCAATGATAAAATACAGGAGCTTTCGACTCTTGTTCCAGACTGTTATGGGGATAACGTCAACAAGCCCAACAAGGGTATTATTCTCAAGAAGTCCGTTGATTATATTCGCCACTTGCAACAATTGATCCAACAGCAAGACAATCGAAACCAAGAGCTGGAGGCCATGGTGTCAAAACTCCAAGGAGGCAAAGAGAGCGCAGATGGGCTCACGAGCAATGGTGGCAGCTCATTGCAAGCCTAATCAAGTCGTAACATTTGGTTACATGACTTTATGTAGAATAGTGAACCTTTTCACCTTTGCATTTTATGAAAGCCGCTTCGGTAAGCAACTACAAGAGATTCTATCGAGCTCATATTGGCTTATAATTTTAGGTCTCACCATTTTATTGATAATACCTCTGCATTTCTTATTTTCCTTCCCAAGTCTAATCTCAACGGATTATTTTCCAATGCTTGAGCCCACTTCCCTTGATCCTTAATATCTCAGTTTTCTCTTGAAGATTGCAATTCATTTTTTGCTTTTTGATTTGGGGCACACGGCCTGCTAATCGCCCATATTTCATCAGGCCTCTTGCCTCTCCACTGATTTTGTGTTTGAATTTTCTCGAAGACTTCCCAACGCATTTGCAAAATTTTCTTTGATTAGATTTCATTTATCCATCACAGACCATACTTACGTTTACACCCACTTGTTTGGCTGAATATAGCACTCTTAAACATTTTCAATATCTCGCTTTACTTCTATATTCACCAAGCACAGTGCTTGTGGGCCATTGGCTCTTATTCCATCAATCGTAGTCTATTCGTTGTGCAAGATAGTACAAATCGGGGGTGCCATAAGCCGGTTTCCTGGAAATGCCCTTCTCCATGGCTAAGATTTCTTGAAGCGGATGCTGAAGTCCATAATCGTGCGATGTGTGGTAGATCTGGTCCAAAAAAAAAAATTAGATACTGAATTCTCCTCACCAAATATGTAAAATGAATCCGAAACCCTGACAGCGTGAACGGAATTCCCCTTGATCAAGCAAGTTCACCGGTAGCAACCTCACGCTACAGAGCGACATAGACTGCAGTAGAATAGAAAAGAATGACTCGCGTCAAACGTTGCCGTAGAAAAGACAGGGTATTTTTTTAGTTTTTTTGGGAGGGGGTGTTTGTTCGATATTCTTAAGTGAAGCCAACAAGTTCGTTTCTGCACCCAAAGGCACCTAAGGAGCCTGCTGCTGCGCCAACAAATGTCAGAGGGTATGAGAAGGTGGCAAAAACAAATGCAGGGTTCGAAAATTACTATCAGGTCAGTAAATTCCTTGCTCACCCACATCGTTTCCCTTGTTCCTCCAGTATATTTTTCCTTCCATGTGTTTATACCCATTGAATACAGGAGCAAGGCCTCATCTCCGAAGACGAATGGCCTACTTTTCTTGAAACCCTGAAAACACCGCTCCCCGTCACTTTTCGAATCACTGGCTCTCGAAGGTGAGTGGTGTTTGTTTTGTCGAGGTTGGCTATTATACTCACCGACCAACTATGCCAGCCACGCACAGGAACTTCGTAGGATACTGGAAACCGAGTACATTCCTCGTTTGAAAGGAATCGTTATTGAGGGAGAGAGCGTCGAACCACCTAGACACCTTTCTTGGTATCCGGATAGACTTGGTTGGCATTTTACTGCCTCTCGGTCACAACTGCGAAAATCCCCTGAATTGGCCAATTTCCATAAATTTTTGGTTTCTGAGACTGATGTGGTATGTACAGTTCAAGTTCCGATCGCGATATTATCATATCATATCCTAAAGTGTTGCTAGGGTAATATCAGTAGACAAGAGGCTGTCAGCATGCTTCCTCCACTATTGCTAGACGTTCAACCACACCACTGGGTAAATATTCAAATACCATTGACGGATGCACACGCAAACTCACCTTCGTTAGGTTTTGGACATGTGCGCTGCTCCAGGCTCTAAAACTGCTCAGCTCTTGGAGGCCATTCACGCTGCTGATCAAGATGGATCCATCCCGAGTAAGTTTTATTCTCCGAAGCATACGTCCAACGGCACCAGGTTTAACTCTTCTCTACGCTTAGCTGGTTTTGTTCTAGCCAACGATGCTGATCACAAGCGTAGTTACATGTTAATTCATCAGACTAAGCGGCTCCAAAGCCCCTGTTTGATCGTGACTAACCACGATGGTACCTTCTTCCCCAACGTTAACGTTGCTCCTGCCAATGCCAAGCCCCGTACTATGCAATTTGATCGAATTTTGTGTGATGTCCCATGCAGTGGTGACGGCACTTTTCGTAAGAATGCGTTGATGTGGAAGACTTGGAATCATAATAATGCTGTGGCCCTTCACAGGTAATTCATCATTGTCCACTGAGTAGAGGCATCATGACTCAACCGTGTTTGTTTCTCGTTTCGTTCAGCACACAGATCAAGATTTTACTGAGAAGCTGCTGTCTTCTTAAAGTGGGAGGAAGAATAGTCTATTCTACCTGTTCCCTAAATCCCCTCGAAAACGAGGCGGTTATAGCCGAGGTTCTAAACCGTTGCAAGGGTAAGTGTGCGCTTCGCTCCGAGAAGCCCTGAGTAGGATCAATTCACTGAGGCATGTATTCTTTTCAGGTGCTATTGAGCTAGTCGACGTTTCCGACCAGTTACCAAATCTCATCAGACGCCCCGGAGTTACCAATTGGAAGGTACTGGCAGAGATTTTGGATGATTCTAACCGTGTCAGATGTTAACCTGCATTGTTTCTCTTGTCAAGGTAATCAACAAGGAAGGCGTGCACATCGAGAATCTTGATGAAGTCCCACAGGAGGACAAACGCAAGTATCTGGCCAGTCACTTCCCTCCTGAGAATTCTGGATCCCTTGGTTTGGAGAAGTGGTATGAATTTTGTGGCTACCAACTGACGCATTGCCAGCCTATTGATCAAACATACCAAACAGTATCCGCGTTTATCCCCACTTGCAAAATACCGGTGGCTTCTTTGTTGCAGTTTTGAGAAAGACAAAGGCACTTACAGCAGTCGATAGAGCTGCAGAGGTGCGCAGCGAAGAAACCGAGGGTAGCACCACAGAGCCGAAAGAGCAAGAGAAGTCCATCGAGATCGAACTCAAGTCCAAGAAGGAGGGTAGAATCAATGAGAATCCATTCATCATGATGGAGTCAGATTCGGAGGATATCGATCAATTTGGGTAGGTCTCTATTAGCTCACATGTGATAATTGCAACAACTTTTGCTAATATTGCTGTTGGGTTATGCGTTGTCGTGTAGCAATTATTTCGGTGTTTCGAAGAACTTCCCTCGCGACTCATTCCTCGTGCGCTCAGAAGGCCATAAGAGCAAAACCATCTATTTCATTTCTAAAGCTATCAAGGAGCTCCTGGGCTGCGCCGATAGCAATCGACTCAGAGTGAGTGCTGATGTGTAGTGCTGAATACCCTTGGGTTATTGTTTATCACCTTCTACATTATAGATAGTCAACACTGGCGTCAAAGTTTTTATTCGTAATGCTCCCAAGGATGATGCATTCCCCTTCCGCATTCATAGTGAAGGCCTTTCGATGATGTTCCCGTTCCTTTCTGACGTTCGGGTGATTGACATATGTGTGAACGACATAAAGGTGCTGTTGGAGCAGCAAAACCCCAAATTTGAGAGCTTCGCTGAAAGCACTCAAGTGAAACTGAAGAGCGTGCGGCCTGGCTGTTATATTTGTCGATTTGATCCAAGCAAGGAGACTAAAACAAAGTGAGTTTCATCGTCCACTTGGTTATTGGCGTACCAAAATAGCTATTAACCATTCCAATGATTGCAGTAATCTTAATGTTGTGTTGTTCCCTGTGTGGAGAGCAAATGTCTCAGTGAATATTCTTCTCAATAAGAAAGAACAACAGTATGTCCATCTCCGAAAGATTCGTCTTTATTTGCAAGTATCTAACTTATTACATTCTTCCCTAGGTCGTTGACACTCAAACTATCCATTGCGGCCAAGATCAATATCCAAGCTAATTTTAATGACACGAACACCTCGGTCGCAAAGGTTAAAGAGGATGGACCCATTGCAGAGAATTAAGTCTTAATGTGAATGTTGCCACCTAAATCGGTGTGATCTATAGTGATGGTGGTAGCTCTAGCGTATTTGATCAACGCTACCCTGAGGGTATTAATTTTCGTTTCAACATCCTTTTAGCATATTTCATATATCGCACAAGCCATTGCAACTGCACTGCACTTGGAAATAAAGTTTAGTTCAAGCTGATCAGTCTACCATTAATCTGGGCATTTAGTGTTAGCGGAAATAGAACCATCAGCATTTACTACTATCTTAATGAAAGCAATCCCCACAGTTGCCCCTTTAGACTTTACTCAATTTGAACAAACAGTACAGCAACTAATTTCTACAGTAAAAGGTATCAGAGGAGGTAGGGCGAGTAATCAAGTCTAGTATCTGCTTTGCAGCCAGCCAACATATAGATATTTTTACAAGATAGAATGAACTTCTGTTTGACGTGTCGTATGGCTAACACCAAATAGCGCATTACCTAGAATAGCCTCACGCTATCTGGAGTGGCATAGATGCGTATTAAAGAGGCTGAGTGCACAAGGCAGATGGTATGATTAAGCCTGGTTAGATTATTTGTTGCGAGTCTCCCGAAAATACTCCATTCTCGATTCTTTCCTTGGCCCCGTATTCCAAACCCGGCCAAAGTTAGGAACCCAGTACTTGCCAGCCTTTTTCGCTATTACGGTAATAACGGTTAATACTATCCAGTAGGGAATTACCATCTGCTAAATGAAATACTTCGATCAAATTCGGCACCAATGCGCTCTGGATTCAGCTTCGATTTCCGCTCAAGTTCCTTGGCTTTCAGAAATACATCGATAGACGGGCCAATTGCATTATTACGAGATCCTTCCGCTTCATCATCGTCATCTTGCAGCCATGGAGGAACTAACCAAACGGTTGGTAAATCTATATCAACGGTTCCAAAGAGCTCATGACATAGGTACTTACTACTTCCTTCGGTATGGACATTGTTTTCCCCTGATTTCAAAGCAGGGACTTGAATAGCCGTGAGACCTAGAGATAGTTGAGTTAAGACTGGCTTTTTCGAGGAATCGGTACGAGAAACATACGAGGTGCTTGAGCTCGACTAGCTCTACTTGGTCCAGCATCAATTTCGCCATCATCCTCTTGCTCCTCGGCTGAATCATATTCATACAACTTATATACATGCTCATCATCAAATCTGGTGCTATCATTCTCTTCTCCCTCGTTGCCTGCTTTGGCTTTGGAGTTGATAACCCAGTTGCCCATGTATGCAGCCGTAGAGTCTCTGCCCTCATCATCAAGGTCGATCGGCCATGGGATCCATTGATGAGCCTACAATTGGCGAACACTTGTTGCTGAGAAGGCTATTTGCAACAACTCAAGAAAACTCGAAGTTACCTTCTTGAATTTAACTATACCACCACCCCAAACACGTTGGTTTCCATGCCAACCGGTGGGATTCTGGAGCACTCCAAGTGAACTCATGACTGTTTCGTGAACTAAAGGTAGCTCAACTGAATACAAAATGGGTATTTAAATCAGAATGAGAATAAGTGTAGTAGTATGTTACATACGTTGTGTTGAGGTAGGTGCTTGTGAGATAATTGCCTCTATCTCGCGTTTCTTCTGGGCAATTTCTTTCCTCTTTTGCTCCAATTCTAGCTTTTCTTTCAACTCCTTGATTTTCCTCTCTCCTTTTTGATAAAACTATAAATGCGAAGATGTAACTTAATATTGGCCTCTGCTATAACTGGCGACTTGCTAACGATATATCGTAACAGGCAATTACATTGTTCAGTGCTTTCGGGGTTAGCTTAAATTCCTCCTTGTACTGTTGTTTTGCTTTAAATCTTTTGAAGTAACTGTTCAGGCATTCCTGGTGCTCTTGATCTGCCATATGCTCAAATATGTGTGAACTTGAAAGCGTTTAGTTCAATAAAATGGTTTCAAGACACTTGGCAATTGAGCTTTGCCTCTCACCAGACTAGATGGAATTCGCTTGATTCATCACTAGAGGGGAAAACTTCTCGCTCGCAAAAAATACACCACAACTCTGGTTGCTTCGTTTCGTCTACGATGGGTGTTACGTCTTTGAGGAAAATCTTGAATTTCTTATATTTCTGTGCAAAGGTGTGGTTATTGGTAAGCTTTACTTTAAAGAGCCACGAGGGATTTATGCTTGGACGAAGAAATATTGAACATACCTCAATCTGTTTCCCGATTAAGGTGTCCAGCTTCTCTTGGTGGGATTTTGAAAACAAATGACGTTTGCCATCACTATGGTTGCGTTTGCAGATTGGACAATAATCGTAAGCACCCATGCATTTACTCTTTGAAGAAGAAGGTAACGCATGCAACAAGATCCAGGTTATCTACGCGATAAAAAAGATTTAGGAATTTGTTTAATTTCATATCTAGTTCAAGAGTAGTCACAGCTAGTGAAATTGATATTTTATCCAGAATTAT